>JAQFVV010002695.1:0-20789 GCA_028023455.1 Epiperipatus broadwayi | reverse complement strand
TATATATATATATATATATATATATATATATATATATATATATATATATATATATATATATATATATATATATATATATATATATTGTACCAGTCAAAAATGTATGTCCATCCAACAAACTTAGAATCTAAGCAAAAGTACCCTGAATCCAATCATGCCTGAGATACACAGGTCAGGAGCAATAATAAATTCTAACCTGTTTGCCCATTTCCCAAATCTATAACACTACGGACAACACCTACAGTGATACTACATAAATTAATTATTTCTGGGCCCAGTGCTACATCGTTTTGCATGAGAACTCAGTGGATGATGATGATGAGAGATTGAGTGAACCCAAGATATAAGGTAAAAACATACATAAATATAAAGATTATTAAAGAGATTCAAACAACTGGATTAAGTTTAAAAATATAAATATTTATTTTGACAAAATTCAAGATAGTTTTATATTTATATACTCAACTTCATGCATTTAAAACTATATTTCTTTGTTACAAATATTTTATGATCTTGATACAATTATTTTATTTAGACATATATGAATTTAGTTCGGCAGTTACAATACTGAACAATACTGAACGTATATTTAAAAATAGGATTTTATTCAATGTTACAAACGGATGTATCTGGATGTTTTGGTGGATGTTTATATATTAAACACATATAAAGATATGACAATAATAGAGTTTCACTGTTTGTATGATTTCATAGGATGCCCTTAGCATTTGATATATAGTTTTATTTTCATTTTTAGCATTTATTGACAACATTTAAATGATACATTCTGATCAGTAAGTAGGCTAAAAACATTATTTATTTCACATTTAATGGTCAAATATTGTGAAACTCTATCAATGCAGGAATGGTTTATTTCAATAAAAGGGAGGATAGCTTCATGAGAGGTTGGATTTAAACTCCAACTAAAAATATTTCAAAGAGAAAAATGTTTCATTATTATACATCATTACAGTTTATTTTGTTAAACAGGCTAAAAAACTAATTATAAGAAATTGTGGTGCTAGCATTATGTCAGAGAAAGAGAAAAAATGGCAGCTTTGGCCAAAAAACAGTCATTCTCTGATTATTAAGGGGATATGCCAGCTTCATGCTGAGAGTACTGAAGGAAAGGTCAGTAGGAAGTTGCTATGGTTCCGGTTTATGGTAAGTCCATGCAGAGCTTCAACTACACTAACCTGTTATGAATGAGAACACTAAAAAAAGATGGAAGGCTTCGAATTCATGGGGCAAGGTACAGGTGAATCAAAGCAGTATATAAATATATACTTTGAGGAGAAGAATGACAAACTAAGATGATCGTGAATCCCTGGAATGAGGTACAGGCAACTCATGTGACTTATTAATAATTTCTGACATATACCAGCAACATTATTATAAGACTATAACAACATTGGATTTAAATACTAAAATAAAGCCTTAAAAAGTTTAACAAATATGTAATGATATGTTAAAATAATTACCCATGTAAGATAAAGTCATTTATCAACAGTTAAAGCTATAATTAATGAAGGGTTCATTGCTCACCCTTCTTGAATCACTATTTTGTTTAACATATAAAAAAACTAAAATTCACGCACTTAAAAGTGCAAATAACAAAATAGATTTAAGTTCCCAGCCTTTTGGTGATGATTATCAATAAAGAAATCAATAAATTAACTGACACCAATATGCACCTCAGATTGCAAAGTATTTATACATTTTGTATAAATTTATGATCAAATATTTTTTTGAAAACATACATTTATTCAAAATACAAACTCAATCTTATTAGTACAAGCTATTTAGAAATAACTAACAAGAACTCATTAACCCCCCCTTCTATTCCACAGTAGGATATAGAAGCAGTTCATAAGATTGAATTTGATTAGCATTTAAAAATAAAATTAAATGAAAAATATAAAAATATTAAAAATAAATCATAACTGCACTAAATTATAAGGATAAGAAGAAGCGTGAGTTGGATGAAAAGTTTTATAATAAGATTAGATTAGGTTATAGAGAATCGATACTAAGGAAATAATTAGTTTAAAATGCTTCCAATTAGCGAATTAAAAAGAGCTTTAAAGTAAAGAAAACATTAATTTTATAAAGTTGCAAGTTAGAATTAGGTAATATGATTATGTCTGTCTTTGTCCTGGTTACCGCAGGATTCTATGGAATACTGATGAATCTTCTGTGGCAGGCAGCATTCTTTGATGGCACAGGCACTCGAGTGGTAGAAGCTACATCTCTGCATGGTGAAGAGTGGAGCTGAAGACAGAGGGGAAGGCAGCTGAGGCCCCTCAATAATTAAACAGACATGGAGTCGACTAGTGACTATTGACCCAACTCTAACACAATAGATTTTTAGCCTTATTTATACAAACTTTGAGTTATTCAAAGAATGTTTTTAATTAAACTTCTTAACTCTTAATTAATCTTTAATTTACAGAAGTATTTTCTGTATTGTAACTAAATCAATTAACTTTGTTTTAAATTTTACTTTAATTTAAAAATTCCTTTTTAATCATAAAACAAAGTAATGTTCCAACTCCTTTAATTATTCTTAGACAGTCAGTGATTGCATCTTCCATCTTGAATTTTATGTAGTTTTATAATGAAAAATAATTACAAAATAAATAAGATATAATTATAGAAAAAAAATACAAAATTATTTACAATACTTGTTTGTGCTTATATATATATATATATATATATATATATATATATATATATATATATATATATATATATATATATATATATATATATATATATATATATATATATATATATATATATATATATATAAGCTCCATTGATATATGGATACATCTGAGTTGCATCTAGTGACATTAATATCAAAATAATTATTTTTTTTTAATTTCAAATGTATATTTGTAACTTTTATAGATGCTTCTCAGAAACGTACATATAGTTTATATACATATGACAAAAAAAGTAGGATGAAATGTGGGTTAAGTGGTAGAAAAGTGAAACTCAATCTTAAACTAAGATTGACTGTTTCAATATATACAAAATTTTTGCCAAGATAATTACAATTTGTCTACAGAGAACATTGGATTTCCACCAACCAAGAGAACAAGCTGGATTTAAAAATGGTTTTAGTACAGTAGATCATATTCAGGTATTGAGAGAGGTTATAGAAAAGACAAATGAATATGAATTGCCATTATGTTTTGCATTTGTAGATTATGAAAAGGCATTTGATTATATAAACATTTCTTCAGTGATTAAAGCATTAGATCATCAAGATATAGATCCAGGATATTGTTATATTTTAAAGAATATTTATAAAAATGCAATGAAAAGTGAACATTGAGAAGGGTGTATGAGAAGATGACTCCATATTTGAAAAGCCTTTTACAGCAGTGCTGCAAAAAGTATTTTGTGGATTAAAATGGGAAAATAAAGGAATAAAAGTAAATGGAGATTATTTAAGTCATTTAGATTTTGCAGATGATGTAGTTGTTTTTGTAAATAATGCTTCAGAGCTGCAGAAAATTTGCAAGAGTCATCAGATGAAAGTAGAAAAGTAGGACTAAAGATAAATGTTAAAAAGACTAAAGTAATGTTTAATCAATTTGCTCAAAATATGAAAATAAAGATGGATTATGATGAATTAGAAGAAGTTAACAGTTACAAATACCTTGGTCAGATTATTAATACAGATGGAAACATAATGGATGAAATTAATCATAGAATTAAACTTGGTTGGAGTGCTTTTGGTAGAAATAACTTGATACTAAAAGGAAATATGCCTATGTGTTTGAAAAGAAAGATTTTTAACAAACGTGTTTGCCAGTTCTTACTTATGGATCTGAGACTTGGACACTTAATAGAAGAGAAATACAGAGACTTCAGACCACTCAAAGAAGTATGGAGAGATGCATTCTGGGACTAACAAAAAGAGATTGAAAACACAATGTATGGGTAAGAGAACAAACAGGCATTAGTGGCCCTGTTAAAAAAATTAAAATATTGAAGTGGAGTTGGGCTGGACTTATTGCTAGAAGAGATGATAATAGATGGACAATTGAAATCTTAAGCTGAATTCCAAGAGATTGTAAAAGACCCAGAAAAAGACCACATGTGAGATGGATGGATAAGATGAGAAAGTGTGCAGGGGTGATGTGGAGAAAAGAAGCTAAAGATCGGAGAAGATGGATTGAACTTGTAGAGACCTTCATCCTGCAGTGGATTAATAATGGTTGAAGATGATATATATATTGTACTGGGTTCGAGTATGTGTCCTCAAAACACCGGCCTCTTAGGCAGAGAAGAACATATTCGGAGAATATGTATGCCCAAACAATAGCTATAAAATATATAACTAGCTTTATATTTCCAGGACATAGCTTCTTTTCGGCTGTTGAGTTCAACACCATGTTCAAAGCACTTTTTTTTGTTTGTGTATAAACACAGGTGCCAGTTAATTATCCAAGAATGAATAAATAACACACTTTGAGCAATGGCCACTGACTCAATGCCTAACATCCACGGCTAGCTCAGTTGTTTGTAATCACTTAATAGATTATACATAATTAGTGGTGAAAAGAATTGATAAAGATTTGTAAAAGAATTGATAAAAGAATTGGTAGAAGGAGTTGATAAAAAAAATTGACCAACAAATAAAGTTTAATTTTAAAGTCAATTTATTAACTAACATTAATTTACTAAATTTAAACATCTTTATAATTTTTTAACTAATATAACACACACACATTTTAAATTAGCATTTCTAAACTAGTTTAAATATTCTTGTAGATTTTAATAATAGAACACTGGTATTTATCTAATTTAACTAATAACACTGATATAATGATCACGCACATATTAACTCATACACTCACATATATAATAATAAGGTATTACATAGCATTTGAAACTTAAACACACATATCAATAGTTCATTTTATGTATGATATAGAGTCCAAATTACTTGTCTCTGTAGGATTTACAAATTACAGCAGTGGCTACTATATATATATATATATATATATATATATAAATGAGAATAATAAAATGTTTCACCTAAAATTTTTGGAACATGGATATTGCTTGTTGTTGGCTGCTTCTGATGGAGTATATCTAACTGGTTAGATTTGACATTTCTTGAAGAGATTTGATGCTAATCCATTGGTTGTATTCCTGAAGATAGTTGAACATTGATGGAGGATTTTTGAGCTGTTATGCAGACAATATTTCATGGCAGGTTTTGATGATCTTGTTGGACTAAAGGGCTGAAGTAAAGCGTATATTCCCAAAAGCTGCTCAACACCGCATTTCTATTTCTAGATACATAATATAAACTGCACTGTTACCTGAACTGAAATAAGATTGTCACGGGAAACTAGGCTGAAGTGGATGTCCGATAAAAATCTAGCTATTTATGTATGTGAATTGTTTTTGTTTTAATGTCTGCTGGCAATAAATGTTGTCGAAATTCCTTTAATAACTAATCCTTTGACAAAGTGTTTTTGAAGATTGTTTAATTAGTAGTAGCCATGATAAAAAATGTTGTTTTTATATCTTTAATTAGTAGCCCACCACTGTGTTTTTAAATATATTTCATTTCAATATTTATCTTCATGTGTTTTTCAATATGATTTTAACACACATTTATTATATATCTTATTAACAAGCTTACATTTATTTTTTATTTACTATCGCACATATATACGCATTTATTCTAATAAACTGGAATGAAAAAAGATTTATATTTTTACTTTTAATTTATAATAATAACACTCTTTAATTTTTATGTACTCTTAGTTTTATCTTTTCTAACCAAAACTCCCCCTCCCTCCTTTCAATCAACTATTTTTCAACTGTTACTTCAAACTCTTTTATGAAAATAAACTGTAATAAACTCTTCATCATTTAAATTTGTTTTTTCTTTTATGAAAGATTATTTTAATAAATTTTTTTTAGATAAAATTATATGTGCCAATATCAATATTGGTACACTACACCGCCCTCCCTTTGAGAGTAAAATGCGTCTATCTTTTGACCGTTTTATCTCTGACAACATTAAATCTTAATTTATTATTCTCTCTAAGTTTGCTTTTTTGATATTTTTTACTTTACATACCAAGGGCAATCTTCAATGATACTTTTCTTCTTTCTATGCTGGCAACATTGTTTACAATGTTCTGACTCCTGGATAGTGACCATGAGGACAAACTAATTTTGTGTTACAGGGATGTTTTATAAACAAAGCTTCGGCTGCCGATTCTCTTGATCGAACTTTGACTAAGAAAAGGTGGCTGCAAATAGCAGGAATTTTCAACTGTCCATTTTTGACTTATGCTTTGGAAAACGGTTGCCGATTCTCTTGATCGGACTTTGACTAAGAAGAGGACACTGTGAATGGCAGGAATTTTCAACTGTCCATTTCTGTCTTACGCTTTGGAAAATGAGGTATGAGATATGGGGATTCTGAAAAAGATACTTATGTCTTACTCTGGTTGTCACCAGTGCGCATTTTAAAAAAGGAATGATCCCTGCCAATCTGTTATGGGTACTAAAATTTATCCAGTTGACAGCTTTAAACTTATCCTTATCTAAACTTATTTCTATACTACTCTCTTTCCTTAATTTCAACCCTTATACACTCTTAATACAACTTAGATTAACTTTCATTTATATTATTTCAACCTTTCAATATTATTTTTAAATACACATGAACGTTACTTTAACATATTTACTTCTATTACACAAATTTGACAATATTATTTTAAAACCAATATGGACATTATTTATTTAATCTTACAATACTATTCTAAACTATTGCAGACATCAATTTACATATTTATTTATATTACAATATTATTTTTTAAACCATTTATTCAGCTTCTTTATTTAATGTGCGTATATTTAGAAAACTATTTTATTTTACTGCTCTTTATTATTATACAAAGATTTTATTGGACTTGATTTCTTTAAATCATTTATTTACTTCCTTTTATTAACTTACGTATATTCAAAACTATTTTATTTTAACGTGTGTGTACTCAGAAAAAAAAACTGTTTTACTTTATTGCGATTTATTATTACACTGATATTTTTTTTTGACTTGACTTTAAATCATTTGTTTACTTCCTTTTATTACCGTGCATGTATTCCAAAAAAAAAATCTATTAGTTTATTATGAGTCATTCTTTATTATTATTTAGTACAGATAGATTACGCTTATTTATTTAACTTGATTTTATTGATTTTATTTGATCTATATTTATGAACATTTTTCTTAATTCCTTTATGTGCATGGAGAAAAAAAATCTTTTATTTTACAAAGCCTCCATTATTATTATTACTTAAACAAATCCTGATTTTAACTTTACTTTTAATTTATCATTATTTATTTATTTATTTTTTTATTTATTATTTTAATTTTAAATAGAAATTGCAGATTTAAATTTATCAAATTATTGACCTTAGAATAATCATATTCCTGCTCATTGTCCATTTCTGTTTCTTTTTGTTTATTTCCTTTACTATTTCACCCAATTACTAACTTTTAAACTATGTCAGGTGGTTCCTTCTTTCTTTCTACTAACTTTATAATAAAAATCATATTCCATATTCTCACTTCTATTTCTCGATTAAAATCTATTTTATCTCTTTCTCTTTCCATTCTATTTTCTGCCTTGTAAATTAGAAAACTTTTAAGCTTCACAAACCTCCGTATTTCTCCTAACTGTGAATATTTTTTTTATGCTTTCTTTTTATTTTAAATCTACATTTAAGACAAACATGAATTTTTTTTAATCTTTTTAACTTTTTGTAAAAACTTTTCAACGCTATCTTCTACCTTGAACTTATGTCTCTCTTCTATTTCTTGATCTCTATTTGTTTCTACCTTATTGGACGCAATGCTATCTGATTCTAATTCAATTTCTATCTCTGTTATCACCTCAATTTCTTTTTCATCTTCCTGACTTTCTTTAATTAAATCTACTTCTATGATCTCTTGATTTTTCTTTATCTTTCTTGTGATTTCACATCTTATTTCCCTTACTTCTGCTCTGAATTCTTTAATTTCTCTTTTGAGGTCTTGCTGACTTTGTTCAAATTTCTGACACAATTCTTTTTTCAGGTCTAACTGGATTTGTTCAAATTTCTGATACAATTCTTCTTTGATGTCTTGTTGACTTTGTTAATTTTTGCATCATATTCATCATCATTTTCATCATCATTCATGTCTCAGATACTTCTTCTTTCTCTTTTTCCTCCATTTTTTTTCAACAAGATATTTTTTTTGACTAAATTTCAATACGAGCTGTTTATTTATTTTTCTTACTAAAATGGAAATATACACTGACCACCCCCTTTTGTCCATTGTCCTACCCAATCTTAATGCTTCAGATCCACCCATAATACCCAATTGTCTCTGATTTAACATAATGACTTATTTTAGATAACATAAATAGCATAAATCTCTTTTCATTTAAAGAAAAAAACGTTTTCGGTCAAATCTTTTCTCAAAATTAAAACACTTTCACATATGTAATTTAGCTTTTGTATAAAAAAATTTTTCAAACAAGAAACAAAGTATTTAATTACTATTGTTTTTATGTCCAGCCCAAGTTGGATAAAGCCATTAGTACCGGATTCGAGTATATTCGGAGAATATGTATGCCCAAATGATAGCTATAAAGTATATAACTAGCATTACATTTCCAGGACATAGCTTCTTTTTGGCTGTTGAGTTCAACACCACATTCAAAGCACTTTTTTTGTTTGTGTATAAACACGGGCGCCAGTTAATTATCCAAGAATGAATAACACGCTTTGAGCAATGGCCACTAACTCAACGCCTAACATCCATGACTAGCCCAGTTGTTTGTAATCAATTAATAGATTGTACATAATTAATGGTGAAAAGAATTGATAAAGATTTGTAAAAGAATTAATAAAAGAATTGGTAGAAGGAATTGATAAAAAGAATTGACCGACAAATAAAGTTTAATTTTAAAGACAATTTATTAACTAACATTAATTTACTAAATTTAAACATCTTTATAATTTTTTAACAAATATAACACACGCACATTTTAAATTAACATTTCTAAACTAGTTTAAATATTCTTGTAGATTTTAATAATAGAACACTGGCATTTATCTAATTTAACTAATAACACTGATGTAATGATCATGCACATATTATCTCATACACTCACATATATAATAATAAAGTATTACATAGCATTTGAAACTTAAACACACATAACAATAGTTCATTTTATGTATGATATAGAGTCCAAATTACTTGTCTTTGTAGGATTTATGAATTACAGTGGTGGCTACTATATATATAAATGAGAATAATAAAATGTTTTACCTAGGATTTTTGGAACATGGATATTGCTTGTTGTTGGCTGCTTCTGATGGAGTATATCTAACCGGTTAGATTTGATGTTTCTTGAAGAGATTTGATGCTAATCCATTGGTTTTATTCCTGGAGACAGTTGAACATTGATGGAGGATTTCTGAGCTGTTATGCAGACATTATTTCACGGGCAGGTTTTGATGATTTTGTTGGACTAAAGGGCTGAAGTAAAGCATATATTCCCAAAAGCTGCTCAACACCGCATTTCTGTTTCTAGATACATAATATAAACTGTACTGTTATCTGAACTGAAACAAGACTGTCACTGGAAACTAGGCTGAACTGAACATCTGATAAAAATCTAGTTATTTATGTATGCGAATTGTTTTTGTTTTAATGTCTGCCGGCAATAAATGTTGTCGAAATTCCTTTAATAATTAATCCTTTGACAACATGTTTTTGAAGCTTGTTTAATTAGTTGTAGACATGATAAAGCGTGTTGTTTTTATATCTTTAATTAGTAGCCCACTGCTGTATTTTTAAATATATTTAATTTCAATATTTATCTTCATGTGTTTTTCAATATGATTTTAACACACATTTATTATATATCTTATTAACAAGCTTACATTTATTTTTATTTACCATCACACATATGTACACATTTATTCTAATAAACTGGAATGAAAAGAGATTTATATTTTAACTTTTAATTTATAATAATAACACTCTTTAACTTTTATGAACTTTTAGTTTTATCTTTTCTAACCAAAACTTCCCCTCCCTCCTTTTAATCAAATATTTTCCAACTTTTACTTCAAACTCTTTTACGAAAATAAGCTGTAATAAACTCTTGATCATTTAAATACGTTTTTCTTTTACGAAAGATTATTTTAATAAATTTTTTTATAGATAAAATTATATGTGCCAATATCAATATTGGTACAATATATATATATATTGTAACGAGCACAGACGTTCGTTACATTGTTTGTTTTTTTTATTAAACATGAAAGTAAATTAAAAAGTTCCCTTTTAAAAATTTTCTTTAAGAATTAAAAATTGAAATTAAATATCATCTTAAACTTGTATATATTAAATCGCACAGATAATGAAAAATTATTAAAATAAAACTTTATTAAAGAAAAAGTATTTTAAAACTAAATTTTAAAAAGATTTGGAGATAAAATTATATCTTTAAATTTATCTTTAAATATATCTTTGATTTGGAAAACAGGTTAATTAATCAGAAATGGAAATGATAAATTTAATTAGTCAAATGTAAACCAGCCTTGGGCATTTAAATGTAAAAACATCGGTCAGATAGGAAAACAATAAAAACTTTTAGCGAATGAAATAAATCCATTGGGAAATCGGACCTCAACGAAAAGGATCATCACATTGATGACATAATGTTAAGGCAATCCTTCAAATGAATATAAAAGGACAAGGTTGAAAATTATTAGGGGAGTGATTATGATTATTACGATGTGACAGATAGGTGTTAGTGCGGGAGAAGGGATTGAAGAGACGCACGATTCAACCCCTTCAGTTTTGCTAAGAAAGAAAGAGAAATGAACTATCGTTATTCTACATTGAGGACCAGTTAAAGCAAAAACCTCCGGATGGATAAATAAATCGGCCAACAGAATACCAATCTTAGGACGGCGTGGGAATTTACGTTCATGGCAAGCAACAGATAAAGATGAACTGTTTTAAACCGTAAGAACTTTATAAATAATGAACATTAAATTAAAACTTTCCATATTTAAATGATTGCAATTTTATCCTATCTGACCAATTTAATTTATTAATAATGTTATTTGATGTATTTCCTTTTTTTATGTATATATATTTAAAATCATTTCCATTTATATTATTCATTTTTTGTTCTTTAAGTTTTATCATGATTTTTGTTTTTTGTTAAATTAATTATATAAATGTTAAACTTAAGTCGGGCGTGAATGGCTGTATAGATTTGTAAAGTTATATTAGGGGAGGGTAATCTTAGGTTCTTTGTTTCATTGTTAAATTGGGTCAGTGGATTGGATATATTGATGTAGTTAGTAGATGTAGTCGGAGATTCGCTACTGGCAGAATCGTTTATATATACGCCGCACTCACCCGTTTGCCTATGAAAGGAATTATAAGACGGAGAACGCAGTTCCTTTCTATGGAGTTTTTTATTTATTGTTCTTCTCATTAGATAGATGTAATATCCCTATCTGATGAGAGTCAATGTCTTTTCTTAATCTCTTAGTGCTGCCGTATTCCGTATTACATTGAATACATCGATGTATCAGATGAATTGATGCCAGTTTGACTACGAATTTTGGCCTAAGGTTAAATAGGGATAGAATGTTTATTTTCAAATGCAAATCTATGTAGTCTATTCATAATCGACACTAAATAAAATTGCATTAAATTTAAGTTGTTTATAGACGCTTGCATGGATGGTTTATTGGTTAACTATGTTTTGCGTTTTCATATTTGATCAAAATATATAGACATTCGATAAATAATGATACCTTACGGTGAGTATCTAAAATGTATTTATTCGGATGTCTTTTAAGTTATTGGTGACAATGCAAGTATCTGATGGTGAATACTATTGGGTTACGTATAAATTTCCCTCTGCAATTGTCAGTAATCAATAATTTTGTATTTTGATCGTTTATGTTTATTTTGAAATGTTTTTGACCGTGAAATCTATGTAACCGATCTGTATTCAACATTATAAACAAGCTTTCATAAATTTATCTGTGCGAACTTAATTAAAATGTAAAATTAGAATTTAATAGTAATTAAAGGTAAATTAAAGTCAAAAATCAAAGTTAAAAATGTAGGTTAAATTTTGAAATGTAAAACTAATACTAAAATAATTTTAAATCTTATATATATGTGAAATAAATAAATGTTTGTGTGTTAATTACTGGCAGTGGCTTATTTTATTCTTTTTTCCATATATACTCTTATATTATATTATTAAATCTCTGCTACTCCCTGAGCTAGTGACTTGGGCTAACGACCGGAATCAAAATTTAAAAAAAAAAAAAAAATTTTTTTTTTGACTTACGTATCTGCCTACTTTATAAATTTTTCTAGGTTCAAATGCCTAGATGGCGCCCGTAGTGCAGATACGTTAAGTTCTATTCTCCGGATCGTTACAATATATATATAAAACCTGACAATCGTCAAGGTTTACTGAGATAAATTTTTTTTTATCATTCACACATTTAATCCTTTCATATAGATATTTTCATACATTATTTTTTAGTATTATAACCACCAACTCTAGGTTCTTTATCATGATAGTACATTGATTAATTACTTCATACACTAGAGCATATAATAAATTAATTTAAATTTTTGTTACCTTATAATACCCTATTTTCAATCTTCTCTTTTCCTGACGCTTCTTATGTTCTCAACTTAAGTATATCTTTTGAAATAATACAATCATTTAACATAATTAACTTAAGAATAACTTACTAACTAAGATACTGTTGGCAATTGTATATATTATTATCGAAGGGGAAAAAATATTGCTCTTTTATTTTTTCCTTTTTCTTTGTGATTCCTTCTCACATACTTTAATATTACTGTCAATACTTCTTGTAACATTACACTTTAAACTGTTAGGTTTGTTAGCGATTCTAAATATCGTCTTTCCAACATTTTAAAATGATGCAGTAATAATAATAAACTAAGATCTCTCACGGTGCTACTATTTCAGACACTTTTTATTATTTATATGTCAGAATTTTTTTATATATAACTATTAGAAAAATTGATGGAATCGGCAAATCAAACAATCAAGTCAAACATATATATATATATGTTGAAACGAAGATTTTCGTGGGTTGTATATATAAAATACATATTTTTCAGGTTCATTCATGTTAAAAAATTTTAATATTAATATTCTGATGTTTCGATTTGGTCACACAAGTCATCCACTGGATGAAAAAGGTAGAAAGACAGTCATAGAGGTGCTACAATCACTGATTTGAATAAACGTTAAAGATCCACCAATAGCAAAAATGTTAAAATGAAAAATGTTTTTTAAAAAAATCTTTCCAAATAGGAGGAAGTTTGCATGTATCATCTTGCTTATTGATACAATCTGGCCTTTTAAGTATCTCAATGGCTTCTCTAATTTTGCATTGGTAGAGATTATCACATCTGGATATGATCCTGGTACTAGAAAAATCAATTTTATGACCTGAATCTATAGTATGGAGTGAGAGTGCTGATGATGATGAGTGTTGTTTATCTGCATTAGCATGCTCATCTCTCCTAACACTGATGTGATGATTACTCATACCTATGTAAGAAGCTTTACAATTTTTACATGATATTTAATATTAAAATTAAAATATTTTAACATGGATGAATCCACAAAATATGTATTTTATATATATATATAAATGTTAATCCTTTTAAGTTCTGATTGCAAATCATTTTTACTTAAATCCTTCATTTTGTTTCTATGTTTTATACATGAATTTCTTTTCTTTATGAGAAATATACATAAGTTTTTTGAAATTAAGTTATGACAGACCCAAGTTTATTATCTCCTCTTTGTGAATTCTCCGGCATTTACATTGTTACTTTAATATAACTTGTAAAGAATAAATAGAAGACTTATCTCGCCTATATACTTTTATTTATTATTCTAGAATAGACATCTATTATTCTATTCATTTGATTTAAATTACTGTTGTTGTAAAATATTGTATATCTATCATTCAATAATAATATTATATTTTTAATTTGAACAATTTTAACTAATAACAAATTATTTTCTACAACTTCTCCTTTCTATTATCCATTATATTAAAGTTCTGAATGGCAAATATATTAAAATTCTATACCTTTTTTTTTGCTTACCTCATAAAAGTTACTATTCTGATCTTGCTTTGGTCTTTTTTTTTAAATAAATAAATAAAGCAGAGATTAACTGGAAATGTTTAGGATTTAAAATTACTTGTACCAAATTACTTTTATCCTTCTCCATTTTCTGTTTATTATAACAATATCTGTTGGCAACTTTTTATGTACCAGCACTTTGAAATTGTAAATCAATTACCCCAAATTATGACTTGTAACCTTGATGAAGAAATTGGTTTAAATTATTTCATCATCTTGTACACCTGGGTCTCTTTTTATGCGGACTTATTTAACATGATTTTGAAGTTACGCGATTCATGTTTCACTGGAAATCGAACTCCGATAATGCGCTATTACTTTAAATAATAAATTTCACGCACTTATGTTATGTTAAAAATAATAGCACATTATTGGAATTTGACTTTCATCTTAGTAATTTCAATATTTTCAGTGCTTTATAATAATAAGATTTTATGCAATAATGAAATTAAAATCATGATTTCCACATTTTATGTATACACACATTAAATTTTATAAGATTATAATGTAAATTTGTTCAAATATTGTGTGTGTTAATTTTGCATTTTAAATCACATTCTGTTTTTGCTTTTTAAAAAATAATGTAATAAATTATTAATCATTTAGTGTCCATAAGTTTATTTTTAAAAGGTGAGTAATAGCAATGGGCACAATTAAATTTGACAATTAAAAATTAAAATCTGATTTTTAATTGTAATTAACAATTTAAAAATTACTTACGGTGACTTGAAATTAATGTGATGTGAAATTTGATTTTTAAACGAAATTGAAAAATTAAAGACTAAAATAAGAATTTAATTTTTAGTTGTTAGTTTCATAAACAATTAATAAAATCATCATCTCAAAGATTAATTACTAATTACATTGTCACCAGAAAACCATTGACACAACATGAGTGTGAAGTTGGCGCCAGTTGTATTTCCTCTTGTGAAAAATCTGATTTTTTTACCAGTTTGCAAATGAACATGTTTTTCGGCAAATAGTGATAATGATTAAAATGTGTATAAAAATGTAAATTACTGTACTGTAAATTATGCATAAAAATATATTATTTTGAATAAAATTAAATATTATAATTAAAAAACGTTTGTATTGTATCAATTTTTTTCAAATTTGACATTTTTTATTAGTCATATTTTATTTCCTTATATTTTTTTTGTGCGAATTTTAAAGTAATTTTACATTGATGATTTGCTTTTACATGAATTTTGAAAAATCACAGACCGCCTCCCCCTTTTTTCAATGTAAGTTATGTCTATTTTTGTGCGATTTTGTTTGTGCATGTTTTCTGAGAAACCTATCTATCACGTAAAGCGAGAGCCAGGTGTACTTTATTTTTATTCTATTAAGATCGATTAAGTTATTAAAATATTTTATAAGTTAAATAAATTTTAGTAATAATTCTTACAACCATTTAATTTACTTATTTGTTTCTTTGTTAAATTTTTTAATCGTTTGCAAAGTCTATAAAAATCACCCCCCCCCCAAACATGATGACGAAACCTTTTCCTTAACTCTGATTGGTTGATAACTGGAAAGTTGTTTCTTATTTACTTAATATTTCTTGTGTTCAAATTTTACATCCAAAAGAAAATAAATATATAATAATTATTTTAAAACTGATTAAATTTTAACGTTTTAATTGAAATTTAAAATTATTTATTTATTCAGCTTTATAGAATTATTTTAACAAAATATTTAAAATCAATGATTTTTTTTATTATCATTATAATTATTTCAAACTATATTATTATTAAAATTACATACAGATATATAAAACAAAACAGCTACAAAAAAATGTGTATTTATAATCTCTTTTAAAGTCTCATTAAATGTTATTTATTAAACTATCACTGCCAGATATATCTTTAAAATTTAAAATTTTGGACTCTCTAATACCATGGACAAACTGAAAGGTCACAATATATATATATATTACTTATTACTCTAAAAAAATTCTCTCATTTTTAAGCTATATGATTAAACATTAATATATGTATTTTTATTAAGTGAATGAAACATTGTGATTAAAGGATATGTTCTGAAATGAAAAGCTATATATATATATATATCATAAAAAAAAAAAAGCTTGTTTAGAGCTATTAGCACGCTCTTAATTTTATATATATATATATTTATTTATAGAAAAAAGTTCTCTCATATATATGTATATTAAATTAAACTTCTGTCATTGTTATAAATCACACTAACACACGATAACAGAGAATAACAAATAAAATTTAATTATATAACCCAAGTATTCTTTTGACATTAACATCATAATCCTGGTTACCAAAAAATAAATATATACTTGGTTTATTTAATTATATTTTATTCTTTATTCTCTCTCTGTTCTAGTGTTTTAATATCACATATATGCTTAAACAATAAGATACTTCCTTTTACTGAAAAGCCCTATCTAACAACATCAACTTAAAATATTAAATTAATAAATTGTGTTGCAGATATATATGTTAAGAAAAACGTTATTATAAGATATTTCTATAAAATGAAAAATTAAAGAGATACTATAAATTTTAAGTGAATTAATAAATTATAGATCACTATTTTTTTCTACTACTAATAATAAGTAAAAATTATTCAAAATAAGTAGATTATAGATTGTGAAGTTTTTCAATAGTAAAAAGTTTCAAAACATAAAAGTAACTCAAAAAATACTCAAAAAATTGTTTGAAAGGCAATTTTTAAAAGTGTAAATAGTATATAATATAATAATAATATTATTTAAACATATATTTTTACATAACTGTAATTTTTATTGAGAGTTACTAAAATTAAATACAATGTACTCTGTACAAGTTAAATATAGAAAGTGATCGTTAATGAGCAAGTATGGTAAAAGATAAATCATGAAGAATTAGAAATTGAAAACAAAATGTGTTAATAAAAAAAAATACCAACTGGATATTTTGAAAAATTATTGAAAATATTAAGATTCTAAAATGGAGTGAGTTGAATATGCAGTTAAAAAAGATGACAAAATATTAACAATTGAAATTTTAAGGTAAGATCTAATACATTTGGTAAATGTCTTAAAAATACATGAATGGATGAAATTAAAAAGTTGTGTATTTATTCCTCAAACTCTCTTTAATATATCAATATATTCAAATGCTAACATTTACATGAATTGATAATATAATAAAGATTAGAAATGAGGAGAATATATCCATGGAAACAGATATAACATTTAGCTTTTGATATTTCCAAGAAACCATATATTATAACACAATAAATATACAATCACTTTTTCTTTAATACTATATATGTTCTTCAATAATATCAACAAATACACAATCCTTTCCTTTTTCTTTTCAAAAACTTTATTTTCTTATATTAACAATGAACACACATATATAATACAAACTCCAACTTTTCAACTGTTTATATTCTTACAGTCATTTTCAAGGACCTAAAACAACAACAAGAAATCATCATCATCATCATCAACCATTATCAATCCACTGCAGGATGAAGGTCTCTCCAAGTTTAATCCATCTTCTCTGATCTTTAGCTTCTCTTTTCCACAACACCCCGGCACATTTTCTTATTTCATCCATCCATCTCACATGTGGTCTCTTTCTGGGTCTTTTACAATCTCTTGGAATCCAGTTTAAAATTTCAATTGTCCATCTATTATCATTTCTTCTAGAAATATGTCCAGCCCAACTCCATTTCAATCTTTTAATTTTTTCAATAAGGTCAGTAACACCTGTTTGTTGTCTTACCCATACATTACTTTTTCGATCTCTTCTTGTTACTCCCAACATACATCGCTCCATACTTCTTTGAGTGGTCTGAAGTCTCTGTATTGCTCTTCTATTAAGTGTCCAAGTCTCAGATCCATAAGTAAGAACTGATAAAACACATTTGTTAAAAAACCATTCTTTTCAAACACATAGGAATATTTTCTTTTAGTATCAAGTTATTTCTACCAAAAGCACTCCAACCAAGTTTAATTCTATGATTAATTTCCTCTATTATGTTTTCATCTGTATTAATAATCTGACCTAGGCATTTGTAACTGTTAACTTCTTCTAATTCTTCATAATCAATCTTTATTTTCATATTTTGAGCAAATCGATTAAACATTACTTTAGTCTTTTTAATATTTATCTTTAGTCCTACTTTTCTACTTTCATCTGCTAACTCCTGCAACATTTCCTGCAGCTCTGAAGCATTATTTGCAAAAACAACTACATCATCTGCAAAATCTAAATGACTTAAATACTCGCCATTTACTTTCATTCCTTTAGTTTCCCATTTTAATCCACAAAATACTTCTTGCAGCACTGCTGTAAAAAGTTTTGGAGATATGGAGTCACGTTGCCTTACACCTTTCTCAATGTTGATTTTTCCAGTATCATTATGTAATCTAATTGTTGCTGTTGCATTTTTATAAATATTTTTTAAAATATGACAATATCTGGATCTATACCTTGATGATCCAATGCTTTAATCACTGAAGAAATGTGTATAGAATCGAATGCCTTTTCATAATCTACAAATCCAAAACATAATGACAACTCATATTCATTTGTCCTTTCTATGACTTCTCTCAATACCTGGATATGATCTATTGTACTAAAACCACTTTTAAATCCAGCTTGTTCTCTTGGTTGGTGGAAATCCAAAGTTCTCTGTAGACGAGTTGTAATTATCTTGGTAAAAATTTTATATAAAACTGATAAAAGGCTGATAGGTCTGTAATTTCTAATATCTTCTTTATCACCTTTTTTAAATATTAATATTATTACTGCATTCTTCCAATCTTCCGGTACATCTTTATCATTTAGACATTTGGTATATAACTTTGCTAAAATTGTTTCTATTTCTTCACCTCCTTCTTTTAATATATCAATTATAATTCCATCATTTCCTGGAGCCTTTCCTTTCTTCATACATTTAATTGCATGTCTCACTTCTTCATTTAAAATTCTGGGCAATTCGGAAGATGTAATAGATATAGGAGGTACTTGTTCTTTATTACTATATAATTCTTGATAAAAATCTTCTACCAATTTCATGATGTCATCTCTCTTTTTAGTAAAAATTCCATCTTTTTTTCTTATTGCAGATATAAATTTCCTACCAATACCAAAATGTTGTTTAACATTCTTGAGACTTTTATTTTCTTCTACAGCTTTTCTTGCTATTTCACAGTTATACTTTCTTATATCATTTTCAACTCTTTTCCGTATCATTTTACAAAATTCGAGATATTCAATTCTTTTTAATACATCATTTTTGTATATCTTCATATTCCTTCTTTTCTTCATAAATTCTCTAGTCTCAGTAGAAATTTTATTAGTCAATTGCTGCTTTTTTCTACCAGCTATCTTTGTTGCAGTTTTTAAAAGTGTATCAGTTATTTTCATATTAATTTCATTCAAATCTGAATCATGTTCAAAATTTCCTAACACTTGAAACCTATTTGTAAGTTCTAATTTAAATTCATTAGAATGTTTCTGAAGATTAGGAATATCAACTGTAAATATTGTTTTTCTCAATAATTTTTGTCTCTCTAGTTTTACATTAACATGTAACTTACACCTTACTAATCGATGATCACTTCCTGTGTTAAATTTATTAAGAACATTACAATCTTGAAATATGTATTTCCTGTTAGTCAAAATATAATCCAATTCTGCTGTACCTTCATTTGGATGCTTCCATGTCCATTTCCTTTTAACATTTTTCTCAAAAAATGAATTCATAATATAAAGTTTTTCTTTTTCTGCAAAATCCACAAGTCTATGTCCTCTCTCATTTCTATTACCATAACCAAAATTATCTACAGCAATTTCATCTTTCATTTGTCTACCAATTCTAGCATTAAAGTCCCCCATAACAATTTTAAAATGTTGTTTACTCTGATCAAAAGCCTTTTGTACATCCATATAAAAATCTTCTACTACTTCATCACTATGAGAATTTGTTGGGGCATAAACCTGAATTATCTGCATTTGATATCTGCTATTAAGTTGTATAACTAATCTTGCAACTCTGTCCGATACACCACCAATCTCCACAATATTGTTCTTTCACTTTTTATTTATAATGAATCCTACTCCACTTGTATTTCCAATATGTGTGCCTTTATAATAGAGTATATGTCCACTTTTTAAATCAATTGTTTCTTCACCTTTTCTTCTAACTTCACAAAGTCCAATAATGTCCCATTTAATATAAAAGAGTTCTTCTTCTAATTCTTGCAATCTTCCTTCACTTGAAAGTGATCTTCAGTTGTAAGTTCCTAAATAAAAAGTCATCATCAAATGGGAGCCTGGGGTCTACAATCAGGGGATTCTTAGCACCCCTCCGCCTTCAGCCACCAACCTGCTGCCTTGGTTGGTGACTTTACAGCCTCCTGGGAATAAGGCCATGCTTTATTTTTGTCTGTCATAATTGTATATATGTATTGGAAAATATTTATCATTTACACAAACATTCATTCTGCCTCCTATCAGGCACTGAGAAG
>JAQFVV010002694.1:0-20802 GCA_028023455.1 Epiperipatus broadwayi | reverse complement strand
AGTAGTGTTAACAGAAATTTAAACCCCAAAAGTTGTGGGAATCTTCTTTTTTGTATCTTAGTTAAATTATTTCTTGTAGTCTCAGTAGGTGAAATTTTCATATGATAATATGAAAAATTCCTAAATGCTGAAAAATGATAAAATTAAATAATAGAGATATTTTTTATATATTAAATGCTTTTATTGACTGTGTACTGAAAAGAAATAAAATAATTCTTTCTTCAACCACAATTCCAGTTTATAGATTTAACTTGAAATAAAAGCATGGAGATGGAGTCCAGTAATTAATTATGCCAATCTCTTGTTATAAAAAATAGGAATTAACTGAATTAATTTGAACCCCCAATGATTTTACTTCAAGTTAGTTCTAAAAACTCCATATGTGATTAAAGAAACAATTATTTTATTTCTTTTTGGTGCACAGTCAATAAAAGTATTTAATTAAAAAAATTATCTCATTATTTTTAAGTTTTTAGTATTGGCACAGTAGATGAAAATGTAAAACTATATTCTACTTTAAATTGATTATTATACTTCTAGTTGGATATTTGTAATTGTATAATGGTTTAGATATTTGTAAGATTATTTCAGTTAGTGTTGACAGTAACTTTATTTTCATGTATAGTTTGGGGTGATTATTTAAAGATTAAAATCTAATGTTTAGTTTGTCTTTAATAAGTTTACAAACATGTTAGTTTATTAGCAAAATTTAAGATTATTTACTTATTTAAAATTTCAGTGCTCTGTGTTTCGAGTTAGTTTGTATTTCAATATTTAACATCGATTAGCATACAATTTCAAAGTGGTATCATTTTGAAGTTCACTATTATTGAAATGTAGACTTTTTAAATAGAAGGTGTTACTGGATATTTGTAATTGTATAATGGTTTTGATATTTGTATGATCATTTCACTTAATGTTGACAGTAACTACTTTATTAGATAGATAGATAGATAGATAGATAGATAGATAGATAGATAGATAGATAGATAGATAGATAGATAGATAGATAGATAGATAGATAGATAGATAGATAGATAGATAGATAGATAGATAGATAGATAGATAGGTAGGTAGGTAGGTAGGTAGGTAGGTAGGTAGGTAGGTAGGTAGGTAGGTAGGTAGGTAGGTAGGTAGGTAGGTAGGTAGGTAGGTAGGTAGGTAGGTAGGTAGGTAGGTAGGTAGGTAGGTAGGTAGGTAGGTAGGTAGGTAGGTAGGTAGGTAGGTAGGTAGGTAGGTAGGTAGGTAGGTAGGTAGGTAGGTAGGTAGGTAGGTAGGTAGGTAGGTAGGTAGATAGATAGATAGATAGATAGATAGATAGATAGATAGATAGATAGATAGATAGATAGATAGATAGATAGATAGATAGATAGATAGATAGATAGATAGATAGATAGATAGATAGATAGATAGATAGATAGATAGATAGATAGATAGATAGATAGATAGATAGATAGATAGATAGATAGATAGATAGATAGATAGATAGATAGATAGATAGATAGATAGATAGATAGATAGATAGATAGATAGATAGATAGATAGATAGATAGATAGATAGATAGATAGATAGATAGATAGATAGATAGATATTTTACTATAAGTTAAAAGGTATGTTCCTTATGTATATTTCATATTTAGTATCCATACATAATAATACAAGTGTATATATTGTAAATGAACTTCACTTAATACCTATAATTTTACTTTAAATTAATATCATTAGCTATTTCTGCAGTATGTTAATATATATACTCTTAATGTACATATTATATTTAGTATATGTATAATTAATCAGTAACTAAGTTTTCATTACTATTTTAAGTTGTTTACTAGATTTATTTTTATTTAAAAACAGTTGTTTAAAAAAATGCTAAAGAAAAAAAAACAGTGATCTTTTTTAACTTTTTGCAATTATTTTAAATAATGTGAGTTTTCTAGTTTACCTTTATAAAAAACATTTTTTTAAAAATAAAAATATAAACCATCCAACAATTTTAAATACAAAATTTAGTGACTGATTTATTATACATTTATAATTATGTACACATACTAAATATGATATATACATTAAGAGTTTAAAATGTTTAAAGTATGTTATTAAATTGAAAAAAAATTATACTTCCATCTTGTGATCATCATTTAAAACAAATAAAAGTTCTAATAATAATTGTTAACTGCAAAATATGAAGTTGTTGAATTTTTTTATTTCACCACACTGTTCCATATCTATCAAACTAGGTGACATACTGAAAAATATAACTGTTTCAAATGGATTAGGCTGGTATAACTTAATTATATATCAATTTTCAAGCAATTCTACTACATTTAAATATATTAAACATCGATTTGACAATTTTATTCTAACTTGAAAAAGTTCAAAGGTTAACAAAGAAACCAATTTCCCAACTTCAATAAAAGCATTTAATAATGTTATTACAATTCTAATTAAATTGATTTAATTAGGACTGCTCAGTTTGGATCAGAAATAATCATGTAAAGCTGTAAGTAAACTTTAAATGAAAAAACATTTTACATAACAAGTAATTGTTTTCAGAATTTGTATAAAAACATAAAATTAAAAATAAATGAATGTATTTGTTTTTTAGAAAATATGTTTATATTTAAGTAGCATAATTAAATCAAATCTAACTTTGCAAAATGTAAGTTTATATATATATACTTTTAATTTGAATAATATGTTTTCCAAAAGAAAACAATTTTTTACCAAAATTATTATGATAATTAGTTTTAAACATAGAAATAAAGGAATAAAAATCTCATAAAATTGTACTTATTTAAAAAAAGCTTACTTTTGTTGTTACTTAAAATAATATTTTTTTTCTTCCTACAGAGAAAGTTTGAATCTGTTTAAAAACATTATATAATAATCAATAAATTTTACAAGCACAGTCTTTGAATTGTAATTATATAGAAGGTAATCATCCCTCCTTGCAGTTTTAACATCACTGTTTAATAGCACTAGTGAAAAAAGATAGTTATCCTCTATATAACTAAAACATTAATATATAATTATAAAAATAAATATAATTTATATTTATTATATAAAAACAAGTTTCAAATTATTAATGGCAACCTGAAAAAAAAAACTTACAATAATTTTTGCTAGACAAATAAAATATACATAAACACTGTTATTTCAATTTGGGTTTGCAATTTAATTTGTGAATAATAGAAATGTATATTTTGCAGATATCTTATATCATCTATTAATAAAAATGAATTAAAGTATATAATATTTATTGTTCATTTAGAAACATGTATTGCAGAGTTACAATAAACTATTATTATACAGACTGTTCAAATACCATTCAAATAAAAGTATGGTCAGTGAATGGTACTGTAAGCCATTCTGAGTTAATATGAATTTTGCCAAGATAGAATTAAACATTGAAAATTAATGCATTAAAACAATTTTAAATTATCTTTCATTTTCTGTTGCAAAAATTGTTGTTTCATAATCCAATGAAAAAAGTGACTTTTTATCTGTGATCTTAATCATTTTGTTTGTTTTGGGAAAAAGAATGTTCTTATTGTTCTAAATTTCTGAATTTTTTTATTAGTAACTAACTATTTGAGATAAACCATTAAGCATCACATGATCACATTTCCTATACTAGCACATTAATTGTTGATAAACAGAGCAAAACTCTCCATACAGTATTGCCACCTGTGATAGAGATTTTATGCACAAGCCTTCTGGCATCCATTGATTACTCTGTTTAGCACAGGTGGCAATACTGTATGAAGAGTTTTTCTCTGTTTATTTGAGATAAAATAAAGTTTAAAGTGAAAATCATTTCTTTTATTTTTTTTAATATTTTAATTATTCATTTTATTATAATCATACATGTATGATATTTTATAAATAAAATTTTATGGTTATTTATAAATGAGTACAATATTTTGCCTATTTGTTTATTATTTTTTAACTCAAAACAACAACACACAAAATAAATATTTGTTTTTCTACCATTAAATATATTATTATTGATATTTTTAATTGTTACTAAACGTAAACTTTAAATGTCAAAAGGCGTATTTCATATTTGTATGCAAATACACACATATTTATATTTTTTATGTTTCAAAATAAATATTAAATTATTTAAATTGATGTTTTTTTCTGGTGCAGTATGTGGCTTAGATATATTGTAAGTTTATAAAATATATCTTTTATAAAATCTAAAGATTAAATTTAAAATATATTTGCTATATTTAAAATTGGTTGATTAAATTATAACAATAAATTATTTTTAGGATTTGTATAAATAGATTTGTGAAAATAATTTGTTTTAAAAAATGTCCTTAATAATAATTAATAAAATAAAAGGAGGGGAAAATTTAATATGTGAATAATTATAAATGAAGCTATAGAATATGAGATTGTTAGTGAGCAATATTTTCAACTATTATGAATTGATACTGGATAAATTCATCTTCAAATTAAAGTCAGCTGCTGTAATCAAATTTCACTCTATTTAGTGCCTAAAGCAATTATATTTTGGCCTTATCTTAGACGTATGTCTTCCAATTAAGTCACAATCCTTTCATTAATAAAATATTAAACTAATTTATCATCACTCTTAGTGGAAAGAATGGCAAAGACAGGAGTATTACAAAAATGAACAGCACACACTTATTATCAAGATATAATATTTGACTGTTATTATTACAAGTAAATCATAATACAATTTAGAAATTCCATAACAACTTTACATTTACATGAGTTTATCTTGATTTTGCTTGTATGGTTTAGTTTGTTGTCAGAATTATAAATCCAAAGACTTAAAGATTTCTGGTTCACAGCTCAACTCCAAATATTAAGAACTTTGCTTGTTATCCTTACCTTGTTCTTATAAAATAAATTGTGAGCAACATTAATAAAACACTAATTGTTCTCAGTGAATGTTAGGTTGCTTTAGAAAGTCATGACAATTAAAAAACACTAAATATCACATGACCACTATTTCCTTTGCTTAGACAAGCTGTTAAAACAGAAGCAAAATTATCCATACAGTAGTGCTACTGAGTGCAATGCCAGAGTAATGAATGGATGCACAAAAGGTGAAAATTCGAATTTTATACTTTAAATTTTTGGTTGTTAAAAGTTAAAACTACTGCAAAGTTTTTAATTATATTCTATCCACAGATTCTTCATTATTACATATTAAGGTTATATCAAATATATTTTTATCTTGCTTATGTATATTAAATAACACAGTGATTATATATGTATAGTGCTTTGTAAAGCAAACATATTTAATAATATTTATTTTTAGCATAAACTTTATTAATAAAATATATAGTTACATGGTTTATATTAGTTTAGGTATATACTACCTTTATACACTTGATATCTTTGTTTGTATTAAGGAAGATAATAGTGCATATCTGTATGCATATATATATATATATATATGTGTGTGTGTGTGTGTGTGTTATTAAAATGATATTCAAAAATAATTATATACGAGTGGTGGAGAATTAATTAGGATATAAAATGTGTTGTTAAATAATATTTTAACCCTGCAACATTAGCTATAAAATTTGAAACTAGTAGAGATTTAAAAGTATGTTTAAATATATAAAATCATGATAACTGTTAGCCTGACTCAGTACGCTTGATTTTAGTCTAAATTTATATTACTAGATGTAGTATTGTTGTTTTAGCATTATAATAACTGATATTATACTAAATGTTAATTCTAATTTTCTAATTACATATTTTGCTTTTCTTTTATGGGTTTGTATATTTTGAGTCATATTAAACTTTTAAATAGTAAAATCATAGTAGTTTTTGTTGAAAAATTATCTCTATTAATGATTTATATACATATATTATTTAACAGAATTTTAAACAAAATTAAAATCTGCTTACTATTTTAAAATTAATCATTTAGCATTATTTTAATCTATAAAGAATATAATACAATTTAATGTTTTATTATGATCTTACTTAAAAGTATGTTAGGAATGTCTCTCTCATTCTCTTTCGGTATATATTATAAAAACTTAATATACAAATACTATGATTTCACCCAGAACTCATTCACGATACGTCAAGCATTTGGTGATCGAGAGGTCAGTGACAGTTGCTTTACAAGCAGTTGTCCCAGGTTAGCAGGTTTGTTTCCTGGCTGATTCTATGACACATGAGAGAAAAAAAATCACGATAATGATTCTTTACCAAATAACCATTCATTAATCAGTTTTTACTAAGTTAGTAATTATTTCATTGATTCTTACTTTACATATAGATTTTAAATTTTATAAAAATCAATATGTCTACTACTTATTGTAAACTAACTACAAAGCTTTTTCATTTTTTGTCTTTATTCCTATTTATGCTCAGAATTTTATGTCTTCTGAAGTCATTCTTACTCTTACTATATTTTAAATGTCTAATTTGTAATTTCACATGATCACCATCTCATGCTAGCATGAGACTGTTAGTAAGCAGGCAAAAACTCTTCATATAGTAGTGCCACCTTGTGCTAACCAGAGTAATCAATGGATGCCAGAAGGCTTATGCATAAAATCCCCATCTAGTCCCTACTCATCCAATATTCCAAGACTAGTTTCTGGCTTGTGGCCTTCATCAGTGAAGAGCCTTGGATCCGAGAGCACTACACCTAGATCTTAGGATCAAATGCAACCCTCCAGCAGCCACCTTTTATCTCTACTTCATTGTATATATTGTAAAAAATATGTTGACATGAACTAGTAATCACAGCCAGTCTGAGAAAAAGCAAGGGACTGGACAATGTTTTCATGTGGAGAAGTGGAGGACTTTACTCATGATTAAAATACATAGATAATGTTTAAAGAATTGTCTTATTTGCAGATATACAAATATATTTTGTTACATTTTGAATTACAAGTGTCACACTTACTGTTCCCACAATTTTGCCATCATACACTTTGGATAAAAGCAATAATGAGTATCACTACTCAGTTATTCTAATAGAAATTGCATCTAGCTGATATATAAAGTTTAAACCTCAGTTAAATATTAATATATCTGAATTTTTAATTTAAACACACATACACTTTTCTGTCCCATGAAACATATCTTTATAAATACATTAAACAACCTCCACATCACCATCTATTCTTTTCTTATAATCTGAATAAAGATGCAATAAAAGGCAAATGATCTTCAAGATGCATTTCATGCTAAACCAGCACTCATCAGTTGGACAGATCATCATCAATCACACATATCCTAATTATATGCCCTGTATTTATCAATAGTAAATTGTTACATTTTGATTTACAAGTGTCAAAATTATTTCATCCACAATTTTGATACCATCCACTTTCAATAAATATGATAATGATTATTACTAATCATTTATTCAACTATATATCATCTCTAACATAATATATAAACTTTAAACCTCAGTTAAAGACTAATTATTCAATTTTTAAATTTAAACCACAATAATTTGCATGTAATAAAGATATGTATGAGAGATTGTAATGTGGGCCACCTGATGAGTGCTGGTTCAGAATGAAATGTATCTTGGGAGTCATTTGCATTTTATTGCATCTTTATTCATATGATTTGAAAGGAATATGTGGTGATATGGAAATTGTTTAATGCATTTTCAAATATATATTTTGCTTTACAAATATTATAAATCAAATCAAGATTGATTCTCTTAATTAAAATTTTTATTTATTTTGATTGAGAATTTGCTAAAAAGTCATTCAAGAAAGCATTATGTATATTTTTATTTAGTTTACTCTAAATATACAATGTGTAAATAATTACTTATTTATGATTATTTACAAATTATAAATAAGGTTTTGTGCAATTTTATTGAATCAATACTTAATGAATCAAAATACATTTTATTTCCTTGAATGTTTTATTAGGAATCCGTTAATAATATTGTCATAATTAGTTTATTCTTTTTTGAGAATTCTGATTCACTAGATAAAATTGCTAACAAAAATAATTGTTCTTGACCTATGTTGATTTCACATTAACATGATCAAATATAATGAAATATTTAAGCATACACATTGCACATAGCTAGAAAAAATTACGTCACCACACAACCAGTGACTATGACAATTGTATTACTTTGACTTGAAAGGAATTTTAAATTAATGAATTTTGGCAAGAAAAAAAAAACATAATTACGTTTAGAAAATAATAAAACATTTTATTTTTTGGTTTTCACAAAAAGTGTAAATCATGCAAGCAGAGGTCTTAATAAATGCAAGATCTAATGTGGACAAACCATTCACACCATCACTAGGCCAGCTGTGCTAGTGATAAGAGTTATTCCAATATACAGTATATATTGAAACAGACAGATCGGAGAACTGATCTTCGTTTCAGGTGTTTTTATGTACGGTAATTCAAACTACTGTTCGCCCGCAGTGGGATTTTGTCTATTTTAAGTTATAATATAAATTAGTTATATATTCTATAGTTTATAAATAAATATGTAAAGTTTCCGTATATAAATGTCACAAACCATGAAATAATATTCGTGTGTGCGTGGTTTGTGAATTTATATCATTTAATTTAAAGTTTCAGTGCGGGCGTATTTGTTTTAAATTTTAGTTTTTAAATTGTATAAAGTCGTGTAAAAATACTGATCAAAAGTCACATTCCTTTGATCAGTGTTTTTAATTAAAATCTAATTGCACAAATGTTCAGAGCAATTAAGTTGTATTCAAAATTAGTAAGGAATTTTGATATGTAATTACTGTACCGATTTAAAAGTGGAATATTAAATTAAAAGATTGCTAAAAACAGATAATTGATTATTGGTCAAGCTGCATCGCTAGAGGCTAGAGAAAGTAGGCGGAGCCTAAAACAAAAACAAGTCGGAAAGGTCAGCAGTGGCTATTTTAGAAAAAAACTTACATTCTAACTTTTGTCGTGTGTGAGAGAAGTAGTCTCGAGACAACACAGCAGTTGAGTATAATTCAAACATTATTATTAAGAAGTTTACCAGTGAATCGCAATGTTGATGGGCTAAGTGCCAGGAGCTGGTCGCTGCCCGCCAATATGGATCCTCGTGCCGCTGTTTGATCATGTTTCATATACCTCAGAATTTCCAACTTCCGATCTCAAAATTTACTATGCCTTACAAATAACTTTCAAAAATGCGCGCCTACGTTCGTCACAAGCCAAGCTGGATGAAGAAAGAAGAGTAACTTTGTTACACAAACTTTAATTTTCTTCCGTGCTTAATGTTATCAATCAAGCGAATCATATGTAAGTTTTTATATCATTTATAATGCTATTGTCTAATCTGTCAGTAAATTTTCTTTTCTTTTTTTTAACCCTCTGTTCTAGTCTTTAGAAATCATTTATAAAATTGTAATTAATAGTAATAATATTTCAACTGAATGCATTTATATTTTCTTATGTTGCTTATTTTATAAACAAACATTGCCAATAGTAATATTTCCAACTCTGTGTAAACTAGTGTGTAATAATGATCAATTTAATTTAAAAGTAATTTCATTTTCTGAATTAAATATTCTTTCACATTCCGAGTTGATAACTGTTAAGTCACTTTATTAGTCTATGTTAATTTGTCCTATAATTGCAATCTAAGGTTCGATCGTAAAATATATGTATAATGGTTTCAAAGTGTTCATTAATGTTATGTATAATATGAGAAATAATTCACTGAATAATTTGATCCTATCGCTATCGCCTGTCAACCCGAAGGGTTAGAGTTTCAGAGTAAATTTAACTAATTATTGTTTTCACCGTCAGTTTAAGTCCGCTACGTTTTATTGGGGTAAGGATCTCAGCCTGTGGCGTAGAAACAGACAAATAGTTTCCAGGTTTTATATAATTTCTCTTAAAAAATCCGCTTCAAGTATTCGTCCTTCACATCTGTGGCAATGCCTTCCCTTCGCTGAAGTTAGCGTCTCACCATTCTACCATTGGGGAATGAAAGCAGTTTTTCTTTCCCGGTAATCTCTTGGATCACCGGGGTTCGAAATGATCCCGGCTGGTTGTCGTGTCCTGGAGCTACTTGGGGGCATTAAGCCTTGTCAAAGTACAAGCCGCCCGGTATTCCGTTAATGCACCGCAATTGATTACTGTAGGGCTTTTGAATCCAGGCAACCACCAGTTCATCTATCTTCCATGTCGTATTTATATAAAACCACCAGCAGATCTATCCGTTATGTCGTCCTTCTATAAAACCATTCTCCATCTGTTCGTCTACGTTCCGGCTCGAGCCTATTCTAATAAAATAAGTTAATAAAAATCTTTAGATGAATATTTTTCCAGTGCTCAAATACTCTGATTCTCTTAACCACCCGTCAATCATTTAACTCCCCAGCTATTGGCATGAGTTTGTTCATTAAATAAAACGTTCACTAAAGACTAGTAGCCAAATACAAGAGGATTTATGAAGTCTTACCGTACTGTATAACACTATATTTATATGCTGTATATTTCTATTATATAACACTATATTCATGTGCTTTCTATTTGTCTTATTTAACACTATATTTATATGCTTTATATTTTGCTTATTAAACACTTTATTTAATTAAATTTTTGTGTCCTCCACCTTATTACTCTCTAAGTCTATTTAGCCACTTACTGTCTGTATTGGCAACTTAAATATATACGTTACATGAATGACCGTTCCAATATCTAGAGTCTAATAAATATATGTATCATTAACTGTAAGAATTAGTCTATGTTCTGAGCTGAGCTAGAAAAGGGATAACCCCGTGCTGTTATAAAGTCATCATCGGTTGGTCATACTGGGGTTTGGGTTTGAATTCAGTTGGCGTTTTTGGAAATTATTCTTAAACGTGGACTGGGTTTGAACTCGGGTACTGGGTATGAGTAAGCGTGGTGGATTTATACCGGTACAATATGTCAAAAGATTGAGGGGGGGAGGAGGAGATAAGTATTGATCAATCAGTACAACTTTATATTTTGATACTGTATACTTATATCGCTAAAAAAAATATTGCATTAAAAAAACAAAGAAAAATTTTGATTGTTCATAAATTAAATTAGTTCTTTATTCTATAACCATACCGTTAGGTTAAACCACTTAAAAAAAAAATTTGTAAAAAAATGGCATACATTAAACAAAAATCCCATTAATAACAATATAGTCAAAACAATAAACGTTATCTAATATGTTATCCTCTTTTCTTAGCTCATATTATTCTAAATAAATTCTTCTCTTTTAAATAGCTTTAAACTATTGCCTTTTACTGAGCAATTCTATATAATTGATTTACAAAATAAATTTGAATTTTTTGATGATGTTTACTTTATTATTATTATTCGCATTCATATCGGCTTTTTCAAACCAAATTGTGCAAACGCTTTTTGCGAGTGTTAAATAATAAATGAATACCCTCTGACCCATACAAGATATAGAATTTATGCAGCAATAAAAGGAATCCTCTTATTACTACGACTCAAATATTTATATATGAGCAAATCTGAAGTACTGGCACAATTTGGTTTGAAAAAGACGATATGAATGTGATTACAATTGTATACAGACGCTATAAAAAATAAATGCTGATTTATATTATTATTATTATTATTATTATTATTATTATTATTATTATTATTATTATTATTATTATTATTATTATTATTATTATTATTATTATTATTATTATTTTTCATTATTTCTCAGAGCTTTTTAAACAATCTCAGTTTTTTACTAATTTAACTGCAAATAATGATCTAGTTGAAGAAAGGATAACATTTGATTCATTTATTGAATCTGATGTTGTTTTTGCTATTAAGCAGTTTAAATTACATTCTAGTGTGGGCCTTGACAATATTCCAGTTTTCATTTATAAAGAATGTGCGGAATATATTGCTTCTCCTCTTTTGCATATTTTTAATTGCTCTTTAGCACATGGTACTTTTCCTACTTCCCTTAAAATTGCTAAAGTTGTTCCTATTTTTAAGAAAGGATCTAGAGATTTGGTAAGTGACTATAGGCCTATTTCAATTCTACACACTGTTGCTTGAATATTTGAAAGATGTTTATATAATAGAATTATTGTGGATGTATCTATGGTTTTGGCACCAGAGCAGCATGGATTTTTGCCTAATAGGTCCACTGAAACAAATTTGATAACTATTTTTGATCACATTTCAAACTTAATTGAGAATCAATCTAGATTAGATGTTGTTTATTTTGATATATCCAAGGCTTTTGATAGAGTTAATCATAAAATTCTTCTTCAGAAGCTTTGTAGATTAGGTTTTTCCAAATTATTAATTAATTGGTTTGACTCTTTTCTTAAGGATAGGATGTCTTGTGTGAGGTTTAATAATAAATTGTCATTACCATATTATTGCTTCACTGGGGTGCCTCAAGGCAGTGTTCTTGCACATTTATTATTTAATGTATACATTGATGACCTAAAAACATGCATTAAATTTTCACATCTTCTATGTTATGCAGATGATTGCAAAATTTTTAGGCATATTTATTCTATTAATGACTGTTTTTTACTTCAAAGTGATATAGATAATTTCTTTAATTGGTGTAAATGCAATTATATAGATATAAATATGGATAAGTGCTCCATTGTCTCTTACTCTAGGAAATCTGAAATCTTAGGGTTTTCCTACTACATTGGTGATTCTAAAATTATAACAAATGATCATCAAAGAGATCTAGAAATAATATTTTCCAATAATGGGTCTTTTCATAATCACATTAATTTTATGGTGAATAAATCTCTTAAAATTGTAGGAGCTATTTACAGATATGGAAAAGCATTTAATAAATTTACAAAGATTAAACTTTTTATATCCTTAGTTCTTCCCATCTTGGAGTATGGATCAATTATATGGAGTCCTCATAACAGGACAGATATCATAAGAATTCAGTCTGTTTTGACAAATTTGCAAAATTGAATAGTTTAGGTAAAGGACACTATATTGATTTACAGCTGAGACGAAAAACAAGAGATCTCAAGCTTTTTCATAAATTTATTTCCCAGAATATTTCTGTATCTAATTTGCTTTCTAATGTAGATATTAAAAAACAGAATTATAATACTCATACTCACAATATTTTTGAACTGAAAATTTGTAAATCTGACGTATTAAGATTTCCCCCTTTATTTCATTTACCTAGAACTTATAACAAAGATTTTGGTAATGATGATGTTTTTAATCTGGATTTTAAACAATTCACTATGGTCCTCATAAAAAAATATTATCTTTAATTTCATTTGATATATTGCCTTTTTATTTATTTGTGCATTTTATTGTTTTTCTATTTTATTGGTATTATTTTTTATTTTGATTTGGTTTTTTTAATGCTTATTTAGATTTGTATATGATAATGAAATTACTGTGCAATCTATAATTGGCTAAATGCTGTGGATGTGTACATTAAATAAATAAAGAATTGAATTGAATTGAATTATTATTATTATTATTATTATTATTATTATTATTATTATTATTATTATTATTATTATTATTATTATTATTATTATTATTATTATTATTATTATTATTATTATTATTATTATTATTATTATTATTATTATTATTATTATTATTATTATTAGTAGTAGTAGTAGTATTATTATTATTAGTATTATTATTATTATTATTATTATTATTATTATTATTATTACTATTATTAGTAGTATTATTATTATTAAATTATAACATTTTAATCACCAAACAAAATACTGTGACTTCTATATAAATTTTGATTTCATATTTTTATATTATTTGTAAAAAAAATACATTCATATTTGCTATACTCAATTTAAAATGTATGATATTGTAATGTAAATGTAAACTATAACTAAATGTGATACTATTATTGATTTATTAATAATCTGTTATTATGTATATAGCAAACTGACATGAATTTACTATATCATAATATATAAATTTATATATATCAAATTCTATAGTATGACTAATATATAATAATAGAGTGATAAGTATCCAAGTGGTAGCTATACTGATATAACATTTTTTGGCATCAATAAAGTCTATATTGCATACGAAAAACAAATCCACTTTTACCTGCCATCTATAATATTGCCAAGATAATAAACTACAAGCTCATTAGAATGGAACTACTTGGGCATTTCTACATCCATATCATGATCTAATCTATTATTTCATGCAAGATTATAGATAGCAGATGAATGTGGATTTACTTTTCATGTGCAATATAGACTTTTTGATTCTAAAGACCGTTATATTAATATAGCTAGCAATTGAAAGTTTATCATTCCATTATTATATATAAGCAACACTATAGCATTTGATATATATATATATATTAATAGTAACAAGTCAGATGTCACATGACTTATATATAGCTAATGTCCCAACTCCTCACTGAAGAGACCCATAGGTCGAAACCGGTCTGGGGATGGGGACCATTTAAAATAAAAATGATTTGAATGCCTTCTCTTGTAGTAGCATTTATCATAAATAAAAAAAAAAAAGCTTGTTTAGAGCTATTAGCACGCTCTTAACTTTACATATATATATATATATATATATGACGATGGGCTAAGTCCAACAACTGATTCCTGGTCTGCCAATTTAAATCTTTCATACCGCTGATCTGTAATGTTTTCCGTGCTTCCAGTCTTCCAAATTCCAACATTTAAATTAACCATGCCTTTCTAAGAAATTCAAAATGCGCGCCTACGTTCTTCATACATATCACCACAAGAAGAAAAGCCGGACGAAGAAAAAATGGTAACTTTTGTTACATGAACTTTTTAACTTTCCTCTGAGCTTAATAATTGTATATTTAATCTGTTAACCTAATTAATTGCATGTAAATTTCTTGTTTTCCATTTGAAAATGTTACACTACAACCTGTCAGTAAATTTCCTTCTCTAATATTTCTGTGCTCTAGTCTTTAGATAATCATTATTAAGATTTGTGCCTACTAATAATCCATTTGTGAATACATTTATATTTTACTATTACTTATTTTACAAACAAAACGATGCCAATAATAATATTTCTCAACTCTAATTAAAGTCAGTAAAGTTTATCTCATAATATTTATTATATTCATTTTAAAAGTAATTTCCTTTTATCGAACTAAAAATTGTTTCATTTATGTTGAGTTGAGAGATATTCAAATATTTTTGTTGTTTCTTTTACTTCGTTATAATATTTTAATCTATACTCCAAATCTCAATACTTAAAATAGTCTAAAATTTTATTATAATTTTTTATATATTATTATGGAGTAAGAATAATAAGTGAATATTTTTGCTATTATTACCTTCCGAACAATCTGGGGAGTTATGGGTTTCAGAGTGAAATTAATTAATTATTACTTTTGCGATCGTTTGATTTCGCCAGTTTTATTTAATAGTTATATCGGACTGTTGCGTAGAAAATGTTTCGGAGAGAAAAGGTTTTATATAATTTCGTTTTAAAATCCACTTCCGACCACTCTTCCTCGATGTTACTGTGGCAATGCCTTTACCTTCGCTTAAGTTGGCGTCTCGTTTTACTACCACATGGAGAGAAAGAAATTCTTCTCCAGGTAATCTCTTGGATCACCGTGGTTCGAAAATGAGCCCGGCTGGTTGTAGTGTCCCGGATCTACTTGGGGGCATTAAGACTTGTCAAAGTACAAGCCACCCGGTATTCCGTCTATGCACCGCAAGTTATTATTTGTAGTATACCTTAATCCCTGCAACCATCAGTACATCAGTATTATATATTATATTTTTATATAAAACCGCCTCCCATTTATCCGTATACGCAATGGTTTGAATTTATTTAAATAAAACAACTTAATATAAAATAGTAGTTAAATATTTTAAATGCTCCAGTTACTCTGATTCTCATATCGACCTATACAACCAGTTAAAACACATAAATATTGGCACGAGTTTTGTTAAGCAGTCTAAACCGATTATTAATGACTAGCAGCAATTTATTATAAATACATATGAAGGTTTCACTGTACCTGTAAATGATATTATTCAATGCTTTCCATAATTTATTAAAAAAAATTATCTAATCTAATTTTGTCTCTCTTGCATTATTACTCTCGAAATCTAGTCAATCACCTGCTGTCTGTATTGACAACTTAAATATATACATCAAATTATTAGCCGTACCAATATCCCGAATATAAGATATCTATGAAATAGCTGATTGTAGATAATTTAGTCTGTGTTTTTTCGATGAGCTAGTAAAGGGAAAACCCCGTACCGTTGTAATGTTGTCATCGGTTAGTCATGCCAGGGTTTTGGGTTTGAATTTAGTTTGCATTTTGGAATTTATTCCTAGACATGGACTGGGTTTGAATTCGGATTACTGTGTGTGACTAAGCATGGTGGTTTTTACCGGTACAGTGTTTAAAATTTTGACACCCTCCGTGGTGCTCTGATGAAGAAATCTCCCACACCCTGCAGAGTGAACAAGAAACTCTGGCCATTGTGTGGGCATGCCAGAAATTCCGGCAATTTCTTTTGGGATCTCAAGTAATCATTATCACCGATCATCATTGCCTGGAGTTTCTCAACAAGAGTTTCCTGACTAATGACTGTTTAATCAGATGGAGTTTGACCCTCCAACAATTCCAGTACCAAGTCCAGTACTGTCCAGGGCGGGAAAATATTGTGGCTGACGTATTGAGTCATCACCCTATACCGATGAAGATACAAAACCCTGAAATCAAGAACCAACCCTTGGAAGTTATGGCCACTACGACATCGAGTTCTGTAGAAACTGAACTGCGGAATTTGAGTTATTGGCAGAATATACAGTATTCCCATATCATTCATGATTTGTCCAAACCCTCGGATAAGAATCAGAAGCCACAAAGCAGATACCCCCATTTCCGGATTGAGGGAGGCACATTACAAACCTGGACCAAGGATTACAGTGCTCCTTGGAAAATCGTGGTACCCAATAGGTTGAGGGCCCCTATAATTAAACATATACACCAATCCCTGGGACATTATGGACCCAGGAAGATTGAAGAAGTGGCCCGTCGCCAATTTTACTGGCCGGGAATGTATCACCATATCACTTCCATAATCAGACAGTGCGATATCTGCGCGACTACTAAAGCTCCCAACAAGTCCTACGCGGGGAAAATAAAACCTGTGATGGCTATGAGACCAAACGAGATCCTTGCAATAGACCACTATGGTCCCTTGCCCAAATTTAAAACATTTCAGTATTTGTTGGTATCATATGATATTTTTTCCAAGTATGTTAAGGTTTACCCAGTGCGGTCTACAAACACCAGAAATGTAACTCAGGTTCTTCAGGAAAAACAATTTCAAGAGGTAGGTAAACCCGAAACCATACTTTCCGACCATGGTTCGGCATTCACCTCGAAAGAATGGAAAAACTGGGTAAAGAAGCAGAATGTAAACCATCGCCTAACATCAATCAGAAACCCACAATCAAACCCGTGCGAGAGAGTCATGAGAGAAATCAGTCGACTTTTTCACGCGTGTTTATCAACGGATCACCAGAAGTGGGTAGAGAAACTTCAATATGTCATGGATTGCATCAATCATACCATGAATGAATCCACGGGATTCCCACCCATGCGTCTTCACTATGGTAGACCATGCCCAGATATTTTCCCTACGCTATCACCAAAGCGGGAAGTACATATAAATCCCAGCACGGATCAAGACATGGCCCGGCAACAATTGGAGTGCATGGCACAAAATAGAATTAAAAGAGGAGGAAGGCAGCATCACAATTTTAAAAGGGGGGATCAAGTCTGGCTAAGATCTCCACGAGTCAGTAATGTACCTAGGAAGGAATTCAAAAAATTCTTCCCTCTGTATAGCGGGCCATATGAGATAGTGGAAGAATGCCATGAAAACGCTTTCCTACTGGAAGGGAAGGGTCTACGAGGTATTTACAATGCGAGACAATTAAAGCCTTATATACCTCCTGACCCAGGGAGAACATAAAAAAAAACAAACAGTAATTTTGGGATAACCCGGTAAACGACCACTATGTTATAAATGTTTCAGATGATGAGTAAAGACCAATGGACATTAATATACAAATGATTGATAAAATGTATCATTCCACACCCATGTTTAGGTTCAAACTCTCACCCAGACTGTTCTCCAAAGTCGATCAACTTTGTAATGAAATGTAAGTCAGTAAAATATGTATAAACATTTTTTTTTGTTATTTTTTTTTTAAGTAGGAAGAAATGAAACAGACAGATCGAAGAATCGATCTTAGTTTCATGGTTGTCATTTAAGAACGGTAATTCTAAACCACTATTTACTCGCAATGAGACTTTTTCTATTCCAAGCCACATAAATTTTAAGTTATTTATTTTGTGTTTGTTTAAAAAGAATTTAATGTAAAGAGTATGAGTATAAATGTCACAAATCAGGATAAATAATATTCGTGTGTGTGTGGTTTGTGGATTTATATTAGCTCAATTTAAAAGTTTCAATTGCGTGTATATTTTCTTTAAATTTTAATTTTGCAAATTATACAAAGTCATTTAAAAATGCTGATCAAAAGTCACATTCCTTTGATCAGTATTTTTAATCAAAATCTTACTTGTACAAATGTATAGAATAATTAATTTGTACTTCGATAAATTAAGATAATGAATTTATATTTTTGTATTCACGAATTCCGATGTAATTGTTTTGTCAATTTAGAATCATGTATTAAATTTAAAAATAAATGAAAACCGAACGTAGAACTCTTATCAAGAAAGGCAAAGGCTATTGTATAGTCAAAAATTAGATATTGCTGGAGGCCAGAAAATCAAAGGAGGCGGAGCTATGAACAAAAACTAGGCAGAAAGGTCAACCGTAGCCATCTTAGATATAATATAGACACTCTAACTTTTGACTTGGCTGTGCTTAGATCGTCTCAAGACAGCAAAGTAGTTGTTCCAGAGAAATCACTTCAACCATTATTAAGAAGTTGCCCGGTAAACTGCAATAATGATGGGCTAAAGTCCAAGAAGCTGATTCCTGTTCTGCCAATTTAAATCTTTCATACCGCTGATCTGTAATGTTTTCCGTGCTTCCAGTCTTCCAAATTCCAACATTTAAATTAACCATGCCTTTCTAAGAAATTCAAAATGCGCGCCTACGTTCTTCATACATATCACCACAAGAAGAAAAGCCGGACGAAGAAAGAATGGTAACTTTTGTTACATGAACTTTTTAACTTTCCTCTGAGCTTAATAATTGTATATTTAATCTGTTAACCTAATTAATTGCATGTAAATTTCTTGTTTTCCATTTGAAAATGTTACACTACAACCTGTCAGTAAATTTCCTTCTCTAATATTTCTGTGCTCTAGTCTTTAGATAATCATTATTAAGATTTGTGCCTACTAATAATCCATTTGTGAATACATTTATATTTTACTATTACTTATTTTACAAACAAAACGATGCCAATAATAATATTTCTCAACTCTAATTAAAGTCAGTAAAGTTTATCTCATAATATTTATTATATTCATTTTAAAAGTAATTTCCTTTTATCGAACTAAAAATTGTTTCATTTATGTTGAGTTGAGAAATATTCAAATATTTTTGTTGTTTCTTTTACTTCGTTATAATATTTTAATCTATACTCCAAATCTCAATACTTAAAATAGTCTAAAATTTTATTATAATTTTTTATATATTATTACGGAGTAAGAATAATAAGTGAATATTTTTGCTATTATTACCTTCCGAACAATCTGGGGAGTTATGGGTTTCAGAGTGAAATTAATTAATTATTACTTTTGCGATCGTTTGATTTCGCCAGTTTTATTTAATAGTTATATCGGACTGTTGCGTAGAAAATGTTTCGGAGAGAAAAGGTTTTATATAATTTCGTTTTAAAATCCACTTCCGACCACTCTTCCTCGATGTTACTGTGGCAATGCCTTTACCTTCGCTTAAGTTGGCGTCTCATTTTACTACCACATGGAGAGAAAGAAATTCTTCTCCAGGTAATCTCTTGGATCACCGGGGTTCGAAAATGAGCCCGGCTGGTTGTAGTGTCCCGGATCTACTTGGGGGCATTAAGACTTGTCAAAGTACAAGCCGCCCGGTATTCCGTCTATGCACCGCAAGTTATTATTTGTAGTATACCTTAATCCCTGCAACCATCAGTACATCAGTATTATATATTATATTTTTATATAAAACCGCCTCCCATTTATCCGTATACGCAATGGTTTGAATCTATTAAAATAAAACAACTTAATATAAAATAGTAGTTAAATATTTTAAATGCTCCAGTTACTCTGATTCTCATATCGACCTATACAACCAGTTAAAACACATAAATATTGGCATGAGTTTTGTTAAGCAGTCTAAACCGATTATTAATGACTAGCAGCAATTTATTATAAAATACATATGGAAGTTTTACCGTACCTGTAAATGATATTATTCAATGCTTTCCATAATTTATTAAAAAAAATTATCTAATCTAATTTTGTCTCTCTTGCATTATTACTCTCGAAATCTAGTCAATCACCTGCTGTCTGTATCGACAACTTAAATATATACATCAAATTATTAGCCGTACCAATATCCCGAATATAAGATATCTATGAAATAGCTGATTGTAGATAATTTAGTCTGTGTTTTTTCGATGAGCTAGTAAAGGGAAAACCCCGTACCGTTGTAATGTTGTCATCGGTTAGTCATGCCAGGGTTTTGGGTTTGAATTTAGTTTGCATTTTGGAATTTATTCCTAGACGTGGACTGGGTTTGAATTCGGATTACTGTGTGTGACTAAGCATGGTGGTTTTTACA
>JAQFVV010002693.1:0-20813 GCA_028023455.1 Epiperipatus broadwayi | reverse complement strand
GTTTATTTTCAAACAATAATAATAATTTAATTAATACCCTGTAGTTAAATATAATGAGGGGTTTTACATATATTTAACTACTTCCACAAAATGACAATAAACAACTGAAATACTTTAATGATTCTTTAAATCATACATCCATTTGACTATTAATACTTTCAATAAACATTAATGAGATCATAAATTTTGATAAAACATAATACAATATTTTAGTTCTTATGTGGCATTGATATAAAATATGATATTTTCAATATAATTTCAATATGTAATATTTAAAATTGGTATTGTATGATTTTCATAGTCCCTAATAATTATATTTTCTGTAATAATAACAATATTTTTTTTATTAATCATGTGCAGTAACATTCTTTTTTCAAATAATCTTTGCAACTCATGCATGTGGATACTGTGGATTTAAAGAAAACACAACTGGAGAAATCAAACTCTCAACACAATATGAGTTAAAGCATTAACGAATTTTATTGTAATTTAACAATTCTATGTTCATAACACTATACATTTATAAACTTAAAATATTTACATTATAAAATAACATGAAAAAATAATTAAATTAAAATATTTACATATGAAAAAACATAATAAAATAATCAAACAAAATAGCATTTCTCCCGACGATACATGGTGGGAAAATAAAATTATGCAGTACATGATAATAGTAATTTATTATTTTTATCATGAAGACAACAACATTCTATTGTAATTATTAAAATAAACCAATAACAATAAATAACTGTGACTTATTAAACTAATAATATGCTTCGTGTTATTTAAAAATATTTGTAATTCGGTAATGCTTAATACTATAAAATTTAATTAAAATTATCACTGATCTAATACTTAGCTTATATAATACTATAGAAAAGTTTATATTTACCTTTCGGATATGTTCTACCACTTCAATACAAAATTTAAATAAAGAACAATATAGTTACCGCCTCACTCTATAAAGTTAATTACTTTTAAAACATCTTAAAATATAATCCTATAACTTTTCTCTATTTTACAGTACATTCGTCTTATAGCAAATTTAAATTATATATAATAATTATATTGCTTGACATTCTTTATTTATTCATTTTTTTATAATTTATATCCATCATAACATTCATATATCATGCTTTTATTATTCTTTCTCACAATTCAACAAAATATGCATTGTTATTTGAGTTTAATCATTTCTAACATTCAGACATTTCTCAGATTATTAAATCATTCCTTTTCCACTATTATTATAAACAGTAAATAGTTCAACATCATTTGTGATAGAATTTTTTCTCTTCTTGCATTTACAAAATTTCAATCTATCAAATCTCTAGTTACCAATTTTTAAAATGTGGAATATATGATGCAATAATAGAGGTGGTTGATAGTGATTATAATGAGGGATATATTTATAATAATAACTCAAATGAGTATAAAACTTGCATGGTTACAGTGCTTAAGGTTACATTTATCATGTATCCTAAATTTCAGTCATGGATTTTACCTGAACTCTTACTGAACTATTGAAAGAAGACAACTGCCCATATAATAACCATACAGTTCTTTGTTATCTGTGTTTGGATTATCAACTTATAACAATATAATTTACATATAACCTTTTACCATAAAAATCCATAGCATCTAGAATTTTATTTAATAACTATTTTACTGAACCACTACACTTTATCATCCACATGCTGAATAATTCTGCTAACATCACAAAAAAAATAACAATGCTATAAAATAATCTCCAATCCACTTTTCTAATACAAATATCCACAATTCAATTCAATATGGTTCAAAGAATTTTATACACAACTGATTTTGATAACATATTCATCATTATTATATACCTATCCACTTATATTACAACATTATAAAATAATTAGAGATCAAGATTTTCACATAAATATATCTTAACAGATACCATCCATTTTGATATATTAACAATTCTTAATCATTTTCTAAAAAATATATGCATATTCAAACATTTATATAAAAATACTTAAAATAAATATCTTTTGATATTTCACAAGGGATTCTCTTACATTTACCTCACATTCATAAAATAATTAATGTGTTTGTAATTGTATAAATATGATTTATCTAGCTATAATATTCAAGCAATATGATAATAAATACAATATTAATCAAAATATCTTTAAAAATATTATAAAATACATAACAAGTTATCTATAATTCCAACAGTTATTAGAATTACAAATGATGATATTCTTTTCTGGATTGTCCAAGATCAAATAAGTTATAAGTATTTTATTTACCTTTTAGAAAATTATTTTTGATACCTAATTTTTTCTTTATTTTTTAAAAAGAAATAAATTATGCCAATATTTAAACTAAAACATATTACTAAAGAATATGTTAATTAAACATTATTAAAGATAATGATAATAAAAATATTAACAGTAAAAACTAAGATAATAAGAAAAAAAATTCAAACTATGAAATGCTTTATTTGCCTTCATTCTTCCAATGATTTGCTTTCTCCCCTGTTGCTAAGATATTAAAAAAAGAATTTGAACAAAAATTTTTCTCTACCATTGATGATAAGCAAACTACATAAATCACAAAGTTAATTCTTGAAAAATCTAGGTGAAATATTATTCATCTACATGGAATAAATACATCATTAAATCCTTTTTCTTAATATTTATCAGAGAACCAATTTTTTTGATGTAAAAACATTCAGTAATACAATTTCATATTAAGCAATATATTTTTCATGTACATATATTTTATCATGATGGCCTAGATGGTTTATAGCAAAACATACTGATATTAATTTTTTCCATCAATACAAATTTATCAAGTATTTTATAGAATAATACTTTGATTCAATTTTAACTAGTAAAACATATTGTTTTAATATTAAAAACAAATAAATAATAAAATATAAGATTTAAAATGAATAAAATAATCTTCATTAGTATATTTGAATATGAATTAATTCTCAATATTATGATTGTGTATTATAAGTCAGAATGAAGATGTTATATTCACCTAAACACTTATAAATAAACCCTTAAAATATATTTAAAAAAATAACTTAAACTTTAGTGTAAGTTAATAAAATATCTCATAATAACTTAGTAGTCATTTTAACCCTTTGATCTAGATTTATAGGTTTTACTAAGTTAATATGGCTTATCAGAATACCACTAGGCTAGCTAAGCCTATACAACATTAAATTATATACCTACTTATAGATCATACCTGATTTGAACCCAAATGGTTTCTTATTTTTAACCAGATGTAAGATTTTGGATTTTAGAATTGTATCACAATTCCACTAACATTAAGAAAAACAAAAACATCATTATACTTTAGTTGTGCATATAAACTTTATCAGACAAAATTATTACTTAGATTTTAATATCATAAATACATTTCAACATTCTCATAAGTCTTGCTAGCTTACATTAAACACTGTAGATTTATGGAAGCAATTGATTCACCCTTTGATTGACATTTGATCATATTGATGATGGTTATTATCTTATAATGAGTCATAAATGGTAAATAAATACAGTGAAAGCCATTATTTTTATAAGGCCATTAAACACATTTATCTAGATCATTGATTAAAAACATGATGATGATGATATTTCCAGCCACAGCTTTAGAACAAATGTCTAATATAAAATTTACCTTTTATAATTTCATAATTACTTGCCTAACTTTATTATATTTAAATTGGAACTTAACCATTAATATTCAACAGTGATGATGAATGATCATAATTAATAAGGCAAATAATACTCTTAGTAAAGATATATGGCTCTTTTAATAAAGCAAATTAACATTTACTACTGGACTGATAAACTATACATAATATTCAAAGATATATGTATGAAAATTTATATAAATAATAATGATGAGTTGTTTGAATTTAAATCATAATATTAATGATAACAAAATCTCCTTTCCATTTAATGATGGTATCCAATGTTTATATCATAGTATAATGTTTGTGCATCAATTTGGACAGTGAATAACTAAAAAATTATTTTCAAACAAAAAGTATTTCATTAAAAAATAAACACTCTTTGCACACACATATTTTTATAACCTTATAAATTTAAACATAACATATAAAACAATATAATTAATTAGAAAAGGTGAGTCAGATTCTAAAGAAGTAAAAACATTTATAAAAATAAGCTTCAAATTACCTATCTCCCCACTGACAAATTGAGGTCACTAATAAATTTATCAAATTTAGCTCCCCCAATGCTACCTTTCTACCACTTTCAACATTCAGGCTCCACAGCTATACAGGTGGCAAAATATAATTATATTACTATGTGTGGGTATGTGTTGATCCCCATTGTGAATAAAATATTATTGAGAAAAAAAACCTTTTAACATATAAATAACATATTTTATGATTGTGAATTAATATACAAAAATACATGTCACAAAAGAAATACATTGATAAGTGAATATGTATTATAATTTCAGAATGTATAATATCAATAAATCAATCACTATTATTACTGAAAGTTTTTTTTACTTGATTTGTTTTTAAGGTTGAAAGATAAAACAAAGATTAAGAATTTGTTATTAAAAGTTTTGTTAATAATCACAGATATAATCAAAAATATACATAGTTAAAATTTGTTTTACCAGCTTTTCTTTTACTTTCTCTAGACACACACTCTTCAAGATTTTAAATTCATCTTGATGAATGTTTATAAATTTGGCAAGCAGTCACAAACACCAATCTGTAACACACACATATATTCACCAATAACAATGAATAACTGGAACAGTCCTATTCTCTTCTTGGCTTGGGGTTGCAATTCATTTACTGTGATAATGATGGTGAAGATACTTGCTTCCATGGGAATACTTTGGCATTGGAAGCATTTCTTCATTTCTTTTCAGCATACTTATTTATAATAGACCAGGAATATCAGCTGCTTTTCATATATCTATCATTATGATGGGATGTAAACTCATTCAGTGGAATAACTACTGTCACTGGTCAGGCCAGCAACACCTGAAGAAGAGGGGAGAAAAATACCTCTCGAAACATTGTAATGTATACTAACATGTTTGCTGTGATATTACTAACAGTTGTTAACTGTGATGTTTACTGTGATATTACTAACAGTTGGTGCATATATGTTTGCTGTGATATTACTAACATTTGAATACATTTGGAATATTTAAATAAAATTGAACTTTTCTAAAGACATTCAACACACATATTAGATGATGGAAATAGTCCAATATAAAAATACAGCTAGAACATCATCATCACAAACCTTCAGAAAAACAATATATATATATATATATATATATATATATATATATATATATATATATATATATATATATATATATATATATATATATATATATATATATATATATATATATATTATAACCAACACTCCCATCACCGCTCATATACATTACATGAACGAAATGCCCAGGCGTCAGTTCTATTAATAAATAGAACAATATAACAAAATATATAATACAAACTTATTATTGAGACTCTATATTTAAGTTTATGTTCAGAATAGGCAGTTCATAAGATATATGATAATAAATGAATAAAAGAAGGAATATAAAACATTTAACATAATGTAAATCCCTTTGTTAATTAATTGTATAATAAAGAATCATAATGTTTATTTGGTATGGTCTATTAAAATATACTTTAAATTTAATTTCTTCCTTCATCCAAGTATAACATATATCAGCTTGCTATAATTATATTCTTAAACAATTCTATGACTTGGCATATCATAATCTAAACACCTACTTTAAAGCAAATCAAGAAATAAACAATAAGATCTCAGGAAATTTTAACAAACACAGTGGAATTAAATAAACTACATTGGCCTATAAATTATAATTCTAAAGTATGATAAAATTGTAATAAAACAAATTGACTAAAATATTTTACTGTGTTTCAAAAACAAGATAATGACAGAGATAGGGTATTTTAATATCATATCATCATCTAACAAAGAAACTGATTTGGCAACCTTTCGAATATGTTTCTCCAGTGGCAAATGTTCTTTTATAATGTTTGGATTAAGAAATAACAATATTGTCAGACACTAGCAAATTTAAAATTATAACTATAAAATAATTATATCTATTTTGTAATAGATTTATGAAATGTGGAGATGTGGAAATGGAAAACATGAATGTACACAAGAAATACTCAAGACACAGATTTTAAGATTTTAAATAACTAAAACAAATCATTTATTACAATAAAATAAACATGGTTTACTATGATATTAACAAATGGACTATTTGTTTTACAGATTTTTAAATTATCAAATAAATTTTTAACATCAATTTGGGATTATCCCTTCTATGAAAGCAAATTAATAACAAAAATTAAATATCCTGACTTTGAACATATGCTTTGCCTACATGTTTCATCTATGTAACAATAAATAAATGACATATTATATTATTAGCACAAAAAATAGATACTTTCGAGAGGATATTACTCTTGATTAACAAAATAAATCAAATTACTTATATTTGGCTTTCATCTAAGCAACTTTCTCTAACTGACTAATAATCACTTTCAATGACATATACCTTTCATTTATAGCAAAAAAAATCATGTTTTTCTGATGATTTGATGATTTATAATCTTTATTTAAATAAATACACTGTATTTTAAAATATTTATTTCCCGTTTTAATCTTAATACTTTATATTTCTATTTAAATGGATGTGATGTATTTAAAAAAAAAAAACATTTATTCCTCATTTTTAATTTCAATATCTCTATACTTTATGTATGTGGTATTATTTATATTATGCGTGTGTGTGCACATTCAAGCAGCAATAATATAAAACAAACTTTTCTATAAACTCTCCATTCATTAAGAAAATATCAAACAATTATTTTATTTCGAACAATGTCATAATTCATCAATAAAATATGACACTAATACTACATCAAGAATTAATCTAACAATTTATCTAGCCACATATTAATTAACATAAAGCTATATTTTCATGATTTTACTTACTATACATTATAAGATAAAAATCTACATGAGGAGCAGCTAACTCTTACTGAACACTTTTACAATTCCTCATTACCAAGAATCTAAGAAAAACATTGCATAACTTCCTAAACATCATTTAATCATATTTCAACAATAACTCTTCTACTTCTAAATACACTATTGGTGGGGACTTATTTCCTCATCACCAGGGCTTTAAGAACATCACTTCAAAAATATCATTAATCATACGCATATAAAATAAACTAGGCTCTATTCATGGAAAAATATTAACGTAGACTAAATAAGCAAATCTTTTATCCCTACAGTCATCATAAGGCAATCAGATTTCATTCTATTCTCATAGCTTTTCAAAATATCAAACATAAATACACACTGGCAGATAAATACATACAGGTAATATACCAATCCATTCAACTTAGTAGAATATGACAATGTACGAAATTTATGCATAAAATATTCACAAATTGAACTTTGTCAAACAAATATCATAATTGTGCAAAACAAACACACACCGGCGTACTCCTCATTCAGATACGTTTCAGAGATTGTCTCCAAGAACAAAATAACACATATTATAAATGAATATAATAATAAACAAGCCTATCTACCTATCATATACATTAATTATGACAAGCAATAAAAAAATAAAGAGACAAAGGTTATTAGTTTTGTAACTTAAAATAAAATTTCACTTGCAAAGCTCGAGTCCAGGTTTATAAAACAATATGGGACATATTCCAAACTGAATTTTAAATTAAAATAAACTGCTGTAGGATAACCAAACAAATGTAGTCATGCTTAAATAGGACTCAGCTACTTCAATGTTCATAACAAAGTTATTTAAGTTACTGTATCATACATAAGCAATTAATTTATTTTTTATTATGATGATAATATAATAAATTCTTAACTACTGTTGGACAGGGATTATCACACTTATTCCATTGTAGTTCTAAATTGAATTCGTAATTATTTTTAGTAGTTTATTGAATAGCATTTAATAATGCTTTGTTTTATTTTCCATCCTTACCGAAGAGAACAAAAATTACCTGCATTTCTATCCTTCTATTCGATTTACAGATATTTAATTTGAAGTAGCTAACATTTATTTCCTTCATTTAACATATGTATTACTTCCAGAAATATCAGATAAATAAATACTGCTATCTCTCTGTGATGAATTTAAACATGGCATAATTTATCAACATATGCATGTCCTTAATTTTATGTTTAATCCTCACAAAAACACACCACAGAAAATAGTGAAGAATTAAAATATATACTGTAAAATAGTTCTGCATGCATTTTCCAGATATATTAAAGAACACACATTGGTCAATGATTCAACAATAATATTCATGCAATTTATTCCTATTTAAAATGATAATTAAGTGAAGTAATGTAGACTGGACGTTATTAACATACATTTTTAAAAGAGCAAATGGTATGAAGATGGTTAATTCAATATGTTTAAATCAAGAAGAGTAAAGTAAACTGAGTACCTTTTAAAATTTAAAACTGCATTCTGAAATTAACTCTTTCCATAGTATATGTCTAAATATCCTTTCGAAGTTTTACTCCAAAGTCCTTTTTAAAATCAGTTTGACTTCAGCAACTGGTTTTACTTTTACAATAATGATCCACTGTTTTTGGCTACAATTACATTACATAATAAGCAAATTTTCCACTGGAGATTTTTGTCAAATAGCTTTCTTTAGTAAAGTTCATTTTCTTTCCCAAGGTTACTCCCATGCATCTCTCTAGCTAAGCTAATTACATATGCAAAAAAAAATTGTTTAAAAAAAATCACTTTGATTTTCAGAACTAAATGACAAACAAAAATAATAATAATAATAATAATAATAATAATAATAATAATAATAATAATAATAATAATAATAATAATAATAATAATAATAATAATAATAATAATAATAATAATAATAATAATAATAATAATAATAATAATAATAATAATAATAATAATAATAATAATAATAATAATAATAATAATAAAAAAAATAAATATTTTTTACAAACCTGAAAGAAAAATGATATTAATTAACTATCAAATAAAAATGATTAATAATTTATTTAATTTGTAAAATAATCCATTGATTTAACTATCTATTAATCATTGGAAAAAAATATATATTTGTTAATTTTTTAAGATAAATACTGTTATTTAAATGTTTTTATTGTGAATATACTATTGTTTGCTGTTATTAAACATGAAAATGAAATGAAACATAATACAGAGTCATACATGCATACACATGTACTACAACCTAAATGTAGAACTATCTTAACTAAATATGATTGAAATGGCTATTAATTGTTGACAAAAGGATAAGTATTAATGAATAAAGAATTTTGAAACCATTCAAACCAATATTACACCAACATGGTTTAAAAACAATTACAAACAATCCTTAAATCCACAAAAGTACTTCTGCAGATTTAAGGATTGTTTGTAATTGTTTTTAAACCGTTAAAAATATTATTTCAATTATAATTACAATATTGTTTTTAATTAACAATTATATATATATATATATATATATATATATATATATATATATATATATATATGTATATAGGAATCCTTCCAACAAAAAATAGTATATAAAAAATAAGGCAATTCAGTCTTATTTCTATCCCCAATTTAGTTTGTTCTCTTAACAATTTTAATAATTCTTTTTTTGAACAGACTGATTCAGCCTTTTTATACCATTTAGTCTTTTACAGGCTCACAGATAGAAACACCTGATTTTCATTAGTTAAACCATCTAATTAAAATTGACAATCTGTTTTAATTTGACTGTTACTAATAAAACCAGGCTAATATGATTTATTGGTAATTAATTGATTTACTGGTCTGGAATTCATTACCTTAATAGCATTCCCCACTGTTTTTCAAGTCTAGCTTCATAAACTTGATCTTTTTTCAATTAACGCTGACTTAACCTTTTGAGAGGTCAATTTTTTATTGCCAAAACAGCTCCACCTGTCCTATGTCATAGCAAACACTTTAAAACGTTCCATTTTTTGCATTGACACTATTCAGCTGTTTTTCATGAAAAAGTCCATTTTTCGATTTTAGCACATGTGTAGAGTATTCACATATAAGTTTGTAAAGTTTCATGTAGATGGCAGTAATAATAAATAAATTATTCAATTTTTCCTGGAAGCTAACCACCACCCCACATTCACTTTTTCCCAGGTTAGTTCAGAGAGCAAGTTCTAGTCTTTATCCCAGAAATTTTACTTTTGAATTCCAAATCCCATTATTCTTGCAATTGGTAAGTTATAATAATTATTTATGATTTATTTCTATAAAATATTTCTTTCTATTTGCAAATGAAAATTTTGAAAAATCATGTAATGTTTGCAGCAACCTGTTATCAACTGAAAATTTTAAAAATCACATGATGTGTTTCTTACTTGTAAATGCTTGATTTAAATATATATTATATTTTTTTTATAAATTACATTTTAGGTTTTAGAATATATATGATTCAAAACATGATAAACGTATTTTGATAAATAAATAAGCATTTTTTGATTTACTTCGAGACATGTGATATCATATATTTATATATGTCTGCATTATTTTTTGTTCCCATCTTCATATCCATAGTTTGTTTATAAAAATAATATTTGCTCAGGTTGTAACTTTAAGAATATCCATGTAAAAATGTGATATTAGAGACCTAATAAATGTTTTTTTGTTCATATGATCTTGATAAATAATTATTAGTACATAGATAAGTGCTATAAAAATATAAAATTAAAAAAATGATAAATTATTATTAGTATATAGATAAGTGTTATAAAAATATAAAATAAAAAAATTAAAAAATTTTGGTCATTTTTCTGAAAAATAAATAAGCAGTCAAAAGGTATTAATGAATGTCAGCTGAACTGGTCAACTAAAAATCTAACATTGTTAGTTTAATTAACAGATATATTTTTTTAAAAAACAATATAGCTTTTCGAAACAAATCACAAAATGATTTTAACAAAATTTTTCTTTTAATATATATGTAACTTTAAGTTTATTTAGGTAAAATACAAGTACATACTCAGATATTCAGACATTCTGAAAAAACAGCCTATTAAAAATAATCTGATTTTTTTTTTTTACAAACTATAACTTAATATTCAAAACTAAAGTATTAAAACTATTAGACATAAATTAGTGTTATAGAAAAATAGCAGAATTTATTAAGTATAGATCAATTTGGAAGTAAGTTAATTATCAAAATCAGATAATGATTAACAGAATGGTTTGTGTCTACAGACAAATGTTTATATGTGTTCTAATCCTAACTTTTAAAGACAACTATTAAATAATTCAAGGTATATACTATTCTTCTGGTTTTATCAATACAAAACAAACAGAAAGCATAAATATTTCCTCACTCACTTTCTGTTCTAGACTTTTGGGACTTCATCATGTAGGGTTTAAACTTAGGTCCTTTACAGCTGCATCTTCCATACAAGAAAATATGATGATGATTTTTTTGGGTTTTTATTTTATGCACATAATGGCAATTTACCACAGGCTAAGTTGAAATGGGCACAATATATATATATATGAAAAAACAAAAACAAGTTAATCACGTAACCTGCTATCACTTGTTATTTATGTCCAAAAGATGGTGCTATACCAAAACCGCCGAACAAGTGTAAGATTTGTTTTACATAAACGAAAAAAGAGTCAGAAATTAACTACCTCTTTCATTTGCTCACCCCCAGATCAGCTGATTTCAAGCTGGTTTGCTATCCTCAGTGGGGGATAGAGTATAGAAACTAGATCTAAAACACTGACTCTCAAGTGTCTATGCAAAACGTTTCTATCAGATTGCAAGCGTGAATTTTTTAGACCGGTAAAGTCTTCAAACCCAGCCTAGCAAGCTAGATATTTATATGGGTCTGATCTCAGTTCAGAATCACCATATAATCAAAGTCTCTGCAATATATATCATTGCAAGAAAACTCTAAAGGTACATTTATGAAAAAACAAAAACAAGTTAATCACGTAACCTGCTATCACTTGTTATTTATGTCCAAAAGATGGCACTATACCAAAACCGCCAAACATGTGTAAGATTTGTTTTACATAAACGAAAAAAGAGTCAGAAATTAACTACCTCTTTCATTTGCTCATCCCCAGATCAGCTGATTTCAAGCTGGTTTGCTATCCTCAGTGGGGGATAGAGTATAGAAACTAGATCTAAAACACTGACTCTCAAGTGTCTATGCAAAACGTTTCTATCAGATTGCAAGCATGAATTTTTCAGACCGGTAAAGTCTTCAAACCCAGCCTAGCAAGCTAGATATTTATATGGGTCTGATCTCAGTTCAGAATCACCATATAATCAAAGTCTCTGCAATATATATCATTGCAAGAAAACTCTAAAGGTACATTTATGAAAAAACAAAAACAAGTTAATCACGTAACCTGCTATCACTTGTTATTTATGTCCAAAAGATGGCGCTATACCAAAACCGCCGAACAAGTGTAAGATTTGTTTTACATAAACGAAAAAAGAGTCAGAAATTAACTACCTCTTTCATTTGCTCACCCCCAGATCAGCTGATTTCAAGCTGGTTTGCTATCCTCAGTGGGGGATAGAGTATAGAAACTAGATCTAAAACACTGACTCTCAAGTGTCTATGCAAAACGTTTCTATCAGATTGCAAGCGTGAATTTTTCAGACCGGTAAAGTCTACAAACCCAGCCTAGCAAGCTAAATATTTATATGGGTCTGATCTCAGTTCAGAATCACCATATAATCAAAGTCTCTGCAATATATATCATTGCAAGAAAACTCTAAAGGTACATTTATAAAAAAACAAAAACAAGTTAATCACGTAACCTGCTATCACTTGTTATTTATGTCCAAAAGATGGCGCTATACCAAAACCGCCGAACAAGTGTAAGATTTGTTTTACATAAACGAAAAAAGAGTCAGAAATTAACTACCTCTTTCATTTGCTCACCCCCAGATCAGCTGATTTCAAGCTGGTTTGCTATCCTCAGTGGGGGATAGAGTAAAGAAACTAGATCTAAAACACTGACTCTCAAGTGTCTATGCAAAACGTTTCTATCAGATTGCAAGCGTGAATTTTTCAGACCGGTAAAGTCTTCAAACCCAGCCTAGCAAGCTAGATATTTATATGGGTCTGATCTCAGTTCAGAATCACCATATAATCAAAGTCTCTGCAATATATAACATTGCAAGAAAACTCTAAAGGTACATTTATGAAAAAACAAAAACAAGTTAATCACGTAACCTGCTATCACTTGTTATTTATGTCCAAAAGATGGCGCTATACCAAAACTGCCAAACAAGTGTAAGATTTGTTTTACATAAACGAAAAAAGAGTCAGAAATTAACTACCTCTTTCATTTGCTCACCCCCAGATCAGCTGATTTCAAGCTGGTTTGCTATCCTCAGTGGGGGATAGAGTATAGAAACTAGATCTAAAACACTGACTCTCAAGTGTCTATGCAAAACGTTTCTATCAGATTGCAAGCATGAATTTTTCAGACCGGTAAAGTCTTCAAACCCAGCCTAGCAAGCTAGATATTTATATGGGTCTGATATCAGTTCAGAATCACCATATAATCAAAGTCTCTGCAATATATATCATTGCAAGAAAACTCTAAAGGTACATTTATGAAAAAACAAAAACAAGTTAATCACGTAACCTGCTATCACTTGATATTTATGTCCAAAAGATGGCGCTATACCAAAACCACCGAACAAGTGTAAGATTTGTTTTACATAAACGAAAAAAGAGTCAGAAATTAACTACCTCTTTCATTTGCTCACCCCCAGATCAGCTGATTTCAAGCTGGTTTGCTATCCTCAGTGGGGGATAGAGTATAGAAACTAGATCTAAAACACTGACTCTCAAGTGTCTATGCAAAACGTTTCTATCAGATTGCAAGCGTGAATTTTTTAGACCGGTAAAGTCTTCAAGCCCAGCCTAGCAAGCTAGATATTTATATGGGTCTGATCTCAGTTCAGAATCACCATATAATCAAAGTCTCTGCAATATATATCATTGCAAGAAAACTCTAAAGGTACATTTATGAAAAAACAAAAACAAGTTAATCACGTAACCTGCTATCACTTGTTATTTATGTCAAAAAGATGGCGCTATACCAAAACCGCCGAACAAGTGTAAGATTTGTTTTACATAAACGAAAAAAGAGTCAGAAATTAACTACCTTTTTCACTTGCTCACCCCCAGATCAGCTGATTTCAAGCTGGTTTGCTATCCTCAGTGGGGGATAGAGTATAGAAACTAGATCTAAAACACTGACTCTCAAGTGTCTATGCAAAACGTTTCTATCAGATTGCAAGCGTGAATTTTTCAGACCGGTAAAGTCTTCAAACCCAGCCTAGCAAGCTAGATATTTATATGGGTCTGATCTCAGTTCAGAATCACCATATAATCAAAGTCTTTGCAATATATATCATTGCAAGAAACTCTAAAGGTACATTTATGAAAAAACAAAAACAAGTTAATCACGTAACCTGCTATCACTTGTTATTTATGTCCAAAAGATGGCGCTATACCAAAACTGCCAAACAAGTGTAAGATTTGTTTTACATAAACGAAAAAAGAGTCAGAAATTAACTACCTCTTTCATTTGCTCACCCCCAGATCAGCTGATTTCAAGCTGGTTTGCTATCCTCAGTGGGGGATAGAGTATAGAAACTAGATCTAAAACACTGACTCTCAAGTGTCTATGCAAAACGTTTCTATCAGATTGCAAGCGTGAATTTTTCAGACCGGTAAAGTCTTCAAACCCAGCCTAGCAAGCTAGATATTTATATGGGTCTGATCTCAGTTCAGAATCACCATATAATCAAGTCTCTGCAATATATATCATTGCAAGAAAACTCTAAAGGTACATTTATGAAAAAACAAAAACAAGTTAATCATGTAACCTGCTATCACTTGTTATTTATGTCCAAAAGATGGCGCTATACCAAAACCGCCGAACAAGTGTAAGATTTGTTTTACATAAACGAAAAAAGAGTCAGAAATTAACTACCTCTTTCATTTGCTCACCCCCAGATCAGCTGATTTCAAGCTGGTTTGCTATTCTCAGTGGGGGATAGAGTATAGAAACTAGATCTAAAACACTGACTCTCAAGTGTCTATGCAAAACGTTTCTATCAGATTGCAAGCGTGAATTTTTCAGACCGGTAAGGTCTTCAAACCCAGCCTAGCAAGCTAGATATTTATATGGGTCTTTTCTTGCAATGATATATATTGCAGAGACTTTGATTATATGGTGATTCTGAACTGAGATCAGACCCATATAAATATCTAGCTTGCTAGGCTGGGTTTGAAGACTTTACCGGTCTGAAAAATTCACGCTTGCAATCTGATAGAAACGTTTTGCATAGACACTTGAGAGTCAGTGTTTTAGATCTAGTTTCTATACTCTATCCCCCACTGAGGATAGCAAACCAGCTTGAAATCAGCTGATCTGGGGGTGAGCAAATGAAAGAGGTAGTTAATTTCTGACTCTTTTTTCGTTTATGTAAAACAAATCTTACACTTGTTCGGCGGTTTTGGTATAGCGCCATCTTTTGGACATAAATAACAAGTGATAGCAGGTTACATGATTAACTTGTTTTTGTTTTTTCATAAATGTACCTTTAGAGTTTTCTTGCAATGATATATATTGCAGAGACTTTGATTATATGGTGATTCTGAACTGAGATCAGACCCATATAAATATCTAGCTTGCTAGGCTGGGTTTGAAGACTTTACCGGTCTGAAAAATTCACGCTTGCAATCTGATAGACATGTTTTGCAGAGACACTTGAGAGTCAGTGTTTTAGATCTAGTTTCTATACTCTATCCCCCACTGAGGATAGCAAACCAGCTTGAAATCAGCTGATCTGGGGGTGAGCAAATAAAAGAGGTAGTTAATTTCTGACTCTTTTTTCGTTTATGTAAAACAAATCTTACACTTGTTCGGCGGTTTTGGTATATCGCCATCTTTTGGACATAAATAACAAGTGATAGCAGGTTACGTGATTAACTTGTTTTTGTTTTTTCATAAATGTACCTTTAGAGTTTTCTTGCAATGATATATATTGCAGAGACTTTGATTATATGGTGATTCTGAACTGAGATCAGACCCATATAAATATCTAGCTTGCTAGGCTGGGTTTGAAGACTTTACCGGTCTGAAAAATTCACGCTTGCAATCTGATAGAAACGTTTTGCATAGACACTTGAGAGTCAGTGTTTTAGATCTAGTTTCTATACTCTATCCCCCACTGAGGATAGCAAACCAGCTTGAAATCAGCTGATCTGGGGCGTGAGCAAATGAAAGAGGTAGTTAATTTCTGACTCTTTTTTCGTTTATGTAAAACAAATCTTACACTTGTTCGGCGGTTTTGGTATAGCGCCATCTTTTGGACATAAATAACAAGTGATAGCATGTTACGTGATTAACTTGTTTTTGTTTTTTCATAAATGTACATTTAGAGTTTTCTTGCAATGATAGATATTGCAGAGACTTTGATTATATGGTGATTCTGAACTGAGATCAGACCCATATAAATATCTAGCTTGCTAGGCTGGGTTTGAAGACTTTACCGGTCTGAAAACTTCACGCTTGCAATCTGATAGAAACGTTTTGCATAGACACTTGAGAGTCAGTGTTTTAGATCTAGTTTCTATACTCTATCCCCCACTGAGGATAGCAAACCAGCTTGAAATCAGCTGATCTGGGGGTGAGCAAATGAAAGAGGTAGTTAATTTCAGACTCTTTTTTCGTTTATGTAAAACAAATCTTACACTTGTTTGGCCGTTTTGGTATAGCGCCATCTTTTGGACATATATATATATATATATATATATATATACGAATAATATTTTAATAATGAATAAAGATAACATTATGTGAAATTTTACCAAATCTATTTTAAATAATAATAGATCTGCCCTCTAGCTGCCAAGTTCAATAAGTTTTACAATAAGAGAGTGGACCACCCCTTAATGTATTTTGGATCTTTTTATGTACATCTATTTAGAACAATAACAGCCAGAGTGCCAATTTAAATCAGCCTTTGTGTCTTCTAATGTAAAATAATCATTAAATAACTGATATTAAAACTATAGAATGGAGATCTTTCACTCACTTCTAAAACTCTATAATAAATCAACACGTGTTATATATGTAATAAATAATATTTTAATAATGAATAAATATAATGTCATGTGAAAATTTTACCAAATCTATTTTAAATAATAATTGAACTGCCCTCTAGCTACCAAGTTTGATAACTTTTACAATAAAAGAGTCAACCACCTCTTAATGAATTTTAAATCTTTTCATGTACAGTTATCTAAAACAATAACAGCAAGAGAGCCAATTTAAATCATTTTTTGCATATTTTAATGTAAATTGATTACGTATATAATATGCATTGATTTATTATAGAGTTTTAGAAGTGAGTGAAAAATCTCCACTCTATAGATTTAATATCACTTATTTAAAAATCAATTTATATTAAAAGATACAACGACTAATTTAAATTGGAACTCTGGCTGTTATTATTCTAGTTAGCTGTACATAAAAAGATCATAAAATACATTAAGAATTTGTCCACTCTATTATTGTAAAAGTTATTGATCTTGGCAGCTAGAGGGCAGTTCAATTGTTATTTAAAATAGATTTGGTAAAATTTTCACATGATGTTATATATATATACACCCATGTCTCAATTTATGTGGATTTATTTAATGTGATGTTGATGTTATGCGATACATGTTTCTTCTTAATATTTTTGTATGCAGTTTTCTTTTATGTGTTAAAATTATTAGATCAGAAGTTGCACTCTGATAATGAACTATTACTTTAAATATTATAAATTTTGTGCACTCATATGTCACATTTAAAGTAATAGCACCTTATCAGAGTTCGACTTCCATATAATAATTTCAATATTTTCAGTGCTTTATAATAGTATTGTGATAGATTTTATGCAATAAAGAAGTTCATAATGCACATAAAATAAGGATTTTTTTCATTTTTGTATACACACATTAAATTTTTCAAGATTATAATGTAAATCTGTACAAATGTTATAGGTGCCTATACTATGCATCTTGTTGTTTTTTTGCATTTGAAATCACATTCTATTTTTTTGTTTTTTAAAAAAGTGCATGTAATCAATTAATCATTTAGTGTCTGGAGGCAATAAATGTTACAAGTTTATAATGTGATTCTGTTCAAATGTTATAGATGCCTATACTATGCATGTTGTTGTTTTTGCATTTTAAATCACATTCTATTTTTGCTTTTTAAAAAAGAATATGTAATTAATTAATCATTTAGTGTCCATAAGATTATTTTTAAAAAGGTGAGTAACAATGTTGGGCACAATTTGATTTGACAATTAAAAATTAAAATATGATTTATAAATGTAATTAACATGTTAAAAATTACATTATGTGATCTGAAATTAATGTGATTGTGAAACAATGAAATTTGATTTTTAAACAAAATTGAAAATTAAATACAAAAATAAGAATTTAATTTTTAATTGTTAGTTTTAATTAAATTATGTCCAACAGTGGTGAGTAGGTCTTTTTTTATTATCATATGTCTAAGTTCTTATTTTTATTTTAAAATTTTAGTTTACCCTAAAGGAGAGGAAAAAATACCCAAGAAAATGTAATTTTTTTGGAAACAAAAATTTCAATTATAGATCACTTAGTGAAATGGGAAGGATCAACAGTGATTGGAAAATGTTTTAGTTTGGGTGAATCCACTATAAGAGCAATTTTAAAAAATGAAGTTGGCTCTAGTTGTATTTCCTGTTGTGATGAATCTGATATCTCAAATAGCAATACTGATTAAAATAACATACATATATAAAAAAAAGTAAAATACTGTAAATTATGCATAAAATATATTGATTTGAATAAAATTAATTACTGTAGTTAATGAAAAAAGTAAAAAAAAAAGTTTATCTTGTATCAATTTTTTTCAAATTTGAAATTTTTTACTAGTCATATTTATATTTTCTTATTTCTTTTATGCGAATTTTAAAGTAATTTTACAATGATGCTTTGCTTTTATATGTTTTTGGAAAATAACCATATGTATCCCCCATTTTTCAAGGTAAGTTAAGGCTATTTTTGTGTGATTCCTTTTGTGTGCATTTTCTGAAGAACCTGTCCACTGCATAAATGAGACCCAGTTGAATCTCATTTCTTATCTCACACTCAGTCACATTACTGTTTGAGATCTAACAATTTTTCTTTCAAAAGTTAACCTTCACAATGGAGGATTTTAGTTCATCGAAATATTACTATGTAATGGAAAATAATACATGGCTTAACACAAAAAATAATAATTTATATACATCATACAACTGTGAAAAAATTATATATATATATATATATATATATATATATATATATATATATATATATATATATATATATATATATATATATATATATATATATATATATATATATATATATATAATGAAAACAAACACACACTAAAACATTTTTTTTTTGAAATCAATATTAATGTTGAAAAAAAGATATTGAAATGTTGTTTTAAAATATTTTAATTTTTTTGTGATTAATTTGTATTTTACAAACATATAAATTCTACATTACTAAATATATAATGAAAACATATGACCTGGTTAACTTTTATAAGAATCAACAGCTATTCTTTAACTAAATCTCCATTAAAAAACATACTCATTAATACATATCAAAAGAACAAATTTTCAGAAATACTATAAATTAAAAGTTCATAAATCATGAAATATTTTATTAATATTTGTTGTCTGAAGATATATTACATAAATATTTGTTTTGAAATTCAATGATATTCTAATAATATCATCCAAAACCAAAAGTTTATATCCACTTGAATGAAATATACATTTTAAATAAAATAGTTTGTAATAAAACATTGAGACATTAGTATTTCTATTTTTATATTAATAATATTAAACTTTTAGTATTCCATAATAACATTGTTGTAGCATAGTAAATTTAATCTGTAATAAATTTCAAGTTATATCCTTTAGTTATTTTTTTATAACATACATTGTAGCACCAAGAATATTTCATGAATCTTTATATTACTGTTGCATTAGAAATACATTATATGTTGATATGATTTTATTCCAAGATACTTATAGATTTGTCAAAAGGCAGGAGTATTTTGAGCGAACAATTTTTCTTTGTCTAGTCAACTCATTTTCTATAAAAAAATTTAACTATTAATATTATATAAAATGTTTTGCCTGTATTACTGAAAGCAGATTAAGAAAGAATCTCAATATAAAATTAGTGGCTCTCTCTCTATTTTTTAATGACAAAATATTTGAGTCATTATGCTAGATATTGTTTCCATGATTTCATTCAAATATAACCCATTGTTATTGTCTCTGTTATAAAAGTTATATTTCGCTTGATAAAAAGTTATTATAATGCATGAGCCATCATGAAATAAAAAGATGTCTTAACTTTGTTATAAATAAACAGTGTTTAAAAAAAATACTAAAATAAATATGGAAATTAAAACATGACTTTAGAATCATAATTTTAATAAAATATAAATATAATTTTTAAACTTATTTAATATATCCCACTCATAGTTGTTCATATATATATATATATATATATATATATATATATATATATATATATATATATATATATATATATATATATATATATATATAT
>JAQFVV010002692.1:0-20826 GCA_028023455.1 Epiperipatus broadwayi | reverse complement strand
GTGGAAAGATTCTTCACTTAATTCATCAAGGTCATCCTGGGATAGTGCGGGCCAAAGCTCTGGCTCGTAGTTACATATGGTGGCCTACAATAAATATTGAGATAGAGAAATATGTGAAATCATGTAAAAGTTGCCAAGTAAATGCAAATATGCATGAGAAAAAATATGCTGCTTGGCCGACAGCTGAAAGAGCATAGAGCCATATTCACATTGACCACGCTGGACCATTTTACGGCTTTATATTTTTGGTAGTGATCGATGCTTATTCAAAGTGGACAGAATATAGAGTAGTGAAAAACACCAGTACCGAAGAAACAATCGCAAAACTGAAGGAGATTTTTGCTTTTCATGGAATTCCTGAAACAATTGTGTCTGACAATGGTACCATTTTCACATCCACTAAATTTGAAGAATTTCTCACAGAATGGGGAATTAAACACTTAGCCATGCCCCCATATCACCCGGAGTGCAATGGTATTGCAGAAGGCAGTACAAACTTTGAAGCAAACATTATGGAAGGAAGGCACTGCAAATATACAAGACACCTTACATTATGCCTTATTATATCAACATAGTACTCTGTGTGCTACAGGCAAATCTCCTGCAGAATTAATTTTTGGATGGAAACTACACACAAAACTATCGTTAATCCACCCAGAACAAAACTTTACACATTACGAAAGCAACACTGGAGATACTATTTACTCCAAAACAGAAAAAGTCTGGATTGGAGAAATTATCAGCAAATACTGGGTGAAGGACTTCCTAAAAGAAATACTGTCAAAACAAATAATACTTGTAGAGACAGAAACTGGAAAAACAACGCGCAAGCATATAAATCATGTGAGACATCGAGAAGAATTAGTGCAAACTGGAAGTACTGCAGCACCAAGCATTCCCAAATGCGAAGAGAAATCCGACGATCAAGAAACTGAAGGAGCCAACGAAACACCAGTAGAAGAGAAATGTGATGATCAAGAGACTAACAAAACGCCATTAGAAGTGAAAACTTCTCCACGCAGATCTTCGAGAACAATAAAAGAACCCACTTACTTAAAAGACTATGTAAGACTTCAGAAACCATAATTTCTGAAGTGGTGGAGGTGCTATATACATGTATAATAATGTTTTGTTAAAATAAGTTATACTTCAAATAATTAATGTTTTATTAAAATAAGTTTTATTAAAAGAAATAGACAGGAATTTTGTAATTAAATTTGGTACGCTATTAAAGATAAACGCTTCAGATCAGAAACTAATTAAGCAGCTAGATTAAAAGTGCTGATTACTAAAAGTAGACAATAGCTGAAAATTAATTGGTTTCTGAAACATTCCTTAATAAGAAAAAAGAAGGCACAAAAAATAACTAAGCAGCACTTGTAGCGGAGAACTCATTGAATGCACACGAAGGTCAAGAGTTTTAACTTAGCAATGGAACAAACCCAGTGAATTCCACCACTGAAGGTTAAAAAGTGGACCTAGGAACTTTGCAGGCCACACCGGTCTATATTATGTTTTTTTGTATGCCTTCATGGCCAGCGTTCATAAGTTAACTTAATTGTCTTATAACTATATATATATGTACTGTAATTTATCCGACTGTTAATTCTATTAAATTATTTGTATAATCATTTGGTTTCTGCTGTCTATTTACCTGATGGATAAGCCGAGTGAGTGGCTGTGCACAGCAACTAGATAATTAATATAAGGTGCAGGTTAAAATGTATTGAATAATTATTATTTCTATCTGTTAGGAATGTAAAGAATTTTATTGAAAATTTATTAACAGTTAAATAATTATTTTGTTACTTAATTATTTAACATAATGTGTATTGCTGTTTGTTATTAATTATTATTGTTATAAATAAATGAATATTTTAATTTAAAGTTTGTATTAGTAATTTCATTGCATTTGAAAGTCATTTCCATTACAAGGTCATATTGATAAACCAAATAATTCACATAGAATTATACATAGCATATATTTTTTACCTTATATCTGAAGAGATATATTCAAGAATTTATAATTAATACATTAATCATTAAACTATGAAATTATAATTATATTAAAGGAAATTTGTAGTACATTATGGATTAAAAATTTTTTAGGAATTTTGAAAATTTATTTATAACTATTAGGTATTACAAAATGGAGAGCATATGATAGAAAATAATAGTATGTTTTAAGAGTCACATTCTGATTTTGAAATTTTTCTTATATAATAAATTTGGAAGTAATATATTATTTCAAAATACAGGTTCCTAACAAAATATATTATATTTATAACTCTGAAGGATTTAATTATAATGTGTGAATGCTTAGTAACTAAAAAAATTACTTAAGTTAAATTTAGTAGATAATAAATGGATAATAAAGCCTTTAATTATAAAACATGGTGATTGTTATTAATATAAGTATGAGAATCAATTTTAGGATGGTAATTTAAATTATTTATGTGAAGATAATGAGTAGATAGTCATCATTAATATCCATGTCTTATTATTACAGTCAGATTAATTTTTAAAGAGGAGGTTAATAAATGTTTGTAATAGTAAGTGTGGATTTATTTAAATAGTTGAATACCAATAAAATTCTTCTCACAATTCAATTACCAATATAATTGTTATATCATATTTTAGAATAGAATAATTATAATCCCTGAGATATCTAACAGATAGCATTCATTCTTATAATTTAATGCAGTTTTTATTTTAATATTATTATTTTGAGCATTATAGATTGTAGAAGAATAGTTGGGTCATTATTTAAATGAAATAATGTGTTGGTCAGTGTATGTTATGGAAATTTGTTAATGATTATAATAGGATAATAGCAGGATAATTTTTACAATAGCAATGCCATTGTGGAGTATATTTTACATATTTTCAATGTTCAAACCTCTATTTTATAATCATAATTAATGTATACCTTATGTTTTGATGTATCGTAAGTTTTAAACTTCATAGAGTGTCTTATACTTTATTATTGTTATACTTGGTTCTTTATTATTAAACTGTATTATAGATAATAAAGAAGGTATCATATATGTCACAAAACTGAAAGAGAAGGTTACAATATATATGTCATTTTCACCACCAATGTGACATTGCATTCACACCATGAGATGTCTTGTAATTATGTTTTATAAAAATGTATACATCAATATGTGATTACATATGCATGTAAAGATATTAGTCATTCTCCTTTCTAGTCTGTTGCATACAAAATACATCTATGTAAAAATAAGGCTAATTGTATTTCTAAAATGTCTATATATCATCATATCATTATTTTCAACCATTATCTCTGTACATCAAAAACAATGTTTGTCAAATTCAATCTATCTTTACCAATATTTATCTTCTCTGAACCACATTATAGTCACACTTTATTTCATCCACCCATCTTATATGGGTCCCATTTTATATCTTTAGCAATGTTTGATTTCTGTTTAAGATTTCAAGTTCCCATGAATTGCCTTATTTTTTAGCAATATATTCAGACCAACTGTAATTCAGTCATTTAATTTTTTCAATAATGTCAATAATACATGTATATTCAATAAACCATATAATTTATTTATAATCTCTGCATATTACTGTAAACATGCATCTTTCCATAATTCTATCAGTAGTCTTAAAATCTCTATTTTGTGTCTCTGTTATCTAAATATCAGATTCTCAAGATTCAGCTGGTGAACCACATTTATTAAATACATTTTTTTTCAAACATACTTCCATATTTTATTTTTATATTATGTTCTTTCTACCAAAAACACTCCAATTTAATTGTATGACTAATTTAATAAATTTTGTTTCTATCTATACTAATAATCTGACCAAGATATCTGTAGTTGCTACCTTTTTCTAACTCATCATTGGTAATTGTTATTTTCAGCTTTTCGTAAAATATATTAAATATTTAATTAAAATAAAATACTAATTTTCTATTTCACCTTTGAGTAGTAAGTAATTTAGATTGCGCTTTATGCAAAAAAGTGAAGCTTGTCTCAATCTTATTAAAAAGTTTTATGGCTAAGTTCTTTCAGAAAATGGTCATTATAAAATTTGCATAAATTTTACACAAACCACAGCTAAACTTCAGTTAAAAGTAGGCTATGATTATGGAGACTCAAGGTCTCTGAAAGTGCTTAGCCATATAACTTTTTAATAAGATTGAGACAAGGTTCACTTTTTTGTGTAAAGCGCAATCTAAATTACTAAATATTTAATTGTCTTTTCATTACTTACCATTATTCATACTGTTTTTTTATGTGATTACTTTTGACACATTTTTTAAGCTCTAAATAATTATTTGCAAAAAAATTACATCAGCAAAATCTAAATTATATAAATAACTTTTATCTTTTGTTATTTATTTATCATCTCATTTTAATTTACAAAACACCTATTGCAGCATTGCTACATAAAGTTTGAAAATAGAGAGTCACTGGGTTGAACACATTGAATATTAATCTTTCTAGAATCATTATGTAATTTAATTATCATTGCATTTGTATAAATATGTTTTACAATATAACAATATCCTAGTGGTATACTCATATAATTCAATGCTATAATCACTGAAGCAATGGTTATTAAATCAAATGCATTTCCATAATCCACAAATCCCAAACATAATGGGATACTGGTTTTTTCTATTACTTCTCTGACTTTTCAGATACGTTTTATTATATTATAATGACTTCAATCTAGCTTTTTCTTTTTGGTACTTTAGATTATTTGAGTTAAGTTGTCATAATCCTAGGAGAAATTTTTTATATAAATGATAAAAAATTGTAATTTCTAATATCTCCTCAATCATCATTTTTAAATATTAATAATAATACTCCATTCCTGTAATTATATGCTATATCATTTGGTATCTGTCTTTGATGAACTTTTTGTATTTTTTCACTTGGTTCTTTTAATAAATTTAATACAATTTCATTATTACACTTATCTTTACCTTCTACATAAATTTAATTTCATGCTTTACTTTTTCATTTAAAATCATATTCAATTCAGAAGATGTAATAATTATAAGAGGTTCTTTTCCTCGTTCTTTATTACTATATATTCTTGATAGAACTGAACAAAAAATTCATGATGTCATCTTTATGTTTACTAATAGTTAACATATATTTTTCTTATTGCAAAAATAAATTTGGTACCAATACCAAAATGTTGCGTTGTACTGTTGTGACATTTTAACTTTTCTTGTTAGTGCACAATTATTATCATATTTTTCACATTTTAAAAATTCTGGATTTTCAATTGTTTTCAATCTTGTATTGTTATTGTAATATTATCTTGAATACATAATTTTATCATAATGTTTTGAAATATTCTTTAAAAATATTAATATTACATTACCAATTTCAGGGCATACATCAATAATTCATTAAATATATAGAGAGCATATTTCTATTACATTCACTTTTCAAATTTTTACAAATATTATTTTTTCATATATTAGAAACATTGAAGATTGCGCTCATTATACTTATAATTTGCCAGAATATTATTTTCTATGCCAACTAAAACATAAATCTAAATGGATTATAGTTGAATCAATATTAATATAACAATTTACATTTATAATCTTGACAATTTTCAAGATTATCATTCTAACTTTATAACATTTTAAATTTCAATTTATTTTCCCAATATTTTTCTTATTCAATTGACTGGGTTATATAATGTGAATATTCATTATATGCTCAAGCATTTTATTTTATCATATATAGAAAACTTGTAATAATGGTTTATCTATTTTCTAAAAACCAATTGGGCATTGACATAAGAATTATTTTGTAATTTTTAATACCATTTAAAGCATTAATAAATCCCATTTTTAATTCCCTTATAAATTTCTGAGCAAGATCTATATTTAGATAAACATTTTGCTTATCCAGATAGGCAATTGGTATCAGTGTGAATCACAGTCAATTGAGATATTCTAAATAAAAACCCAACAATTGTTCATACTTTTTCTGAAAAATTAAAAAAAACATATGTATGCCTACAAAATGGCACAAATAAAACAATATTTTAAAATCACCATGTGTAAACTGTTAAATAATAAATCATCAAGCAAGTAAACAAACCAATTTTGGATGACATTTTTAGTTAGAATAAGGAATTAAAAAAATATGTTCAGCATTTTTTATGTTTATATATGGTTACAAGTTACTTTTGCAGAGATAAATTTTATTTGTTAAATATGACAAATTAATTCATAGATCATATAATACTTTTGGTTTAAAATATTTATAAATAAAAGTGTTCAATCTAAATTTAAAATACAAAGATATCAATATACTTACATTCACTTTGTTCCATTATTAATAATAACACATTATATAACAATAATAAGTGGACAAGAAAAGAATAACTAATATATGTTAGATATCTTGAAAAAATATTGGTTTATAATTTGGCAGTGTTTTTTTTTAAATATTACACAATGCCAAATATATATATATTTACAATATATAAATCAACAGTACACAAATAATAAAATATAATAACATTTTAAATTAGATGAAAAGATATTTACAATTTGGGAAAGAAAATGAAATGAATGAAAAAAACATAAAACAAAATTATTTCACAATTATTATTTTTATAAAGTTTTGTCTATAAATTTAGATATCATTTGTATATTAAAATATTTTTATGCCATGATATTGTTCTCTTCTAAGTAACTTTGGCTGTTTCAATTATAAGTCTTTGATATTGAATTTATTTTTGAAGGCATCCATTAGCATTTAATTCTCTTGGTAATGTAGACTATCAAATTTAACACTTTTGAAATCTAATTTGATCAAGCTTGTATACAGAATAAATATAACTATTTTTATATTTACTGGATGCAAGATGAGGCTGACACATAAAAAATTTGTCTATTTTCGTCAGTCTAATAATTTGCTTAGTTACATTTTACCAAGAAAACATATAACCATTTTTCCTAATCTATTATTTCCTGATCAGACTAACACAGAAAAAAACACAGGCACTCATACTTTTAAATGAAATTCAACATTTTTCACAGCATATAAGAGATATTCTTTTCATTTTTTAAAGTAAAAGTTACATAGGGTTGAATAATGCTCAACTTCTAGCTAAATCTAGATCATAGATTTTATTATTCATTCTAGTAAATATATTTTACAACTGAAAACATTGTTTTTTTTCTTCAACTGCCAAAAGAAAACTGACTATTTCTACTTTCTGTAACAATTGAGCCAAAAATAATAACTGCTGTCATTTAATTTCTCCACAGCTCGACAAAATCTGACTATTTTTTACTTAACACCAAAGTTTATCGGTTTAAACTTTCCTCTATTTTATTTTTGAAACAATTTTCTCTTCATCCAATCACAATCTCATCTGAAACCAAAAAGAAATTAACCCTAATCAATTGGGTTTACTTTTACAAAATTTCATTTTTCTTCTTCAAAATTAAAATTTCAAAACAACAATTAATTATATTGACTTGGAAATCACTGCCTTTTGCTTTAAAGAGAAATAAAAAGAAAGGAAAACAAACAATTTAAACTAATTAAAAGAAAGTTTAACAAAAAAATAAAAACTGTTTTTTTCTTTTTAAAAACACTATTCATTTATTTCTGTTAATATTATGTTTTAAAAGTTGAAATTATTAAATTATTCCATAACTTAATAAAAAAACTTTATCTTTCCTAATACTAATTTTGCAAAATTAAAATCAAAACTGATAGACAATTAATACTGAAAAAAAATTTTGATGCTAAGTATTTTTTTAAGATTAAGATTCATAGGTGATTAATATTATTGAAGAGAAAAATTAAAAAACCATTTACTTTATACTATTCTGCTTCTATTAATACTCCTTATACCACATTCATTATATTATTTATTTTATTTATATTATTTAAGTAAATGTTAGGAGAAAATTTATATTATCATTTATTAAAGTAAAACAATTAATGAAATTGTTTTTTTAAATAAAAAATGAAATGCTTAAATATTGTTTTAACCATTCTAATTTTACTTATGGGCAAGCTTGTAATAATTTACATGGCCAGAGGTAGCCTCTATCTACAATATTACATTATTATAATTCTACAAGCTTTTTGTGCAATGGAAACTGGTTGTAATGAATCAAATATTCATTTAGATTTTGAAAATGATGTAGTTGTATGAGAAAATTTGTGATCAACGGTACTTAAAGTAATGTTTAATGGGTTTTGTTACAAGAAAGAAATTAATACATATAAATCTTTTTGACATAGTTTTAGTATATATGAAAACATAATGCATAAAATTAATTTTAAAGTTAAAGTTAGACAGAATGCTTTTAAAAAAAATAATTTTATCTTAAAAGAACATGAATTTTTTTAATAAATGTATTTTATCAGATATTTCTTGTTTCTAAAAAAAAATAAAGTAATATTATAGAAGCATCATATGACTCAGAAATATGTAAATGGATGTACATTAATCTTAAGTTTCAAATCATTACCAAGGTGAATTGTTAACTGCCATGACAATTTTACATTGAATTTCACGTGATCATAAAAAACCATGTAAGAATATTGAATGAAATTAAAAACAAAAAATTATCGTTGTGATGAAAAATAGCTAAAGATTGGTGAATATGATTAATGCTGAAGGGATTTTTCATGCAGCAAAGTGATAATAATGATATTATTGCCTTGATACTAATGTTTATTTTTGACAATATGAGTTTGAAATTTGATATGTTTTCATTTATATTGTCAATATATTAAAATTCCAAAAAATGATACAAATGTATATAAATACAATTTATCCAAGCCACTTTGAACACTTTTTAGCAAAATCCTTTATTTTACATATATACATACACCTATATTTTGACTGTCCTGCAGTCTTCTTCACAACTAATTTAATTTAATTTTTTAAACTTAACTAACTAATTACTTTTTAAATAACTGTCCATAATTATTACAACTACAAAATAAATTTTTAAGGATATTAAATATTAAAATAACTTTAATAAATTTTAAGCTAAATTATAATAAACAACAAATGTAATTCTTATATGAAATAAGTATTTCCTTGAACACATTTCAGTATAATATAATTATTTTAATGATAACTAAAATTTATTGAAGATAGATAAACTATTATATTTATAATAAATATCACAACACGTCTATTTTGCATACAGGCTGTACTAAAATGCTTTATACAACAAAACTATTCTTTCTTTCACTCTTTTATTTATCAGTTAACTATTTTTTATTTTTAAGACCCCAAATAAATATAGAGAATTATTATGCTAAGTTAGACAATGGGGACAATGTGTGAAAACATTTGGTTACAATATAAATATATATTGTAACCAGACTGTGGTTTTCACTTAATTGATTTCCTGATGAAAATATTGCAAGAAGAAAAGAATGATTGGTGACACACAATGCTGATCTTATACACCTACAACAATATTTCTTGCTCATCAGAGGATCTACCATTAAGGAAACTGGAATCATTTATAAAATTTATCTGTTTGGCTTTCCACATAGTTCCACTATAATTCCAGCTTACTACAACATTACTCACCTACATCTGGTTATGTGAAACATAGCTCAAAAAACCTGAGATTCCAGTGAACAAGCAAACCAAAAAATGGATCACATGAAATGAAATTATGAGATATTTTATTTTATATAACACTAATTTATTTAATTACCAGTATTTGGATGACACTCCTTCTAATAGTTCCTTGTAGCTCAGGTTCCATAGATTAGTTAGTCCATTTTTGATGACATCTCTAATGTTTGATCCCATTGTTGATGATCATACAGTGTCCATTCTTTATATTCTATCATCTTGTTCTGGCAGCATATGTGATGTACAAATTTATTTAGATATTTGTGTGATGTATTGTGTGTACATCATGGACATTTACATTATCATTTCTCAACTTTAATTTTACTTTTTGTGACTTCATGTGTGCATATATCTAAGTTTGTAGACATGTCTATTAATCTCCTTTGCAAAATACTCTTAGGGTAGGTTTGGGTTAAGTATGCATTAATGCCTTTTATTTAATCAGTCAGCAAACAATAATTCTATTTGAATACATCCACATATATAATTTGGTACAAACACAGATTTAAATCATGTATATGAGCACATCTTTAATTCAGGTATCTGGCTGCAGATATAAACAATAAATTCAGATAAATGGACATGGATTATTGTCATGTATATAGAAGCATATTTACTTCATATATTTAAGCATATATTTAATTAAGGCACATGGAAAAATATTCAATTCTTGCATATAAATGCAGATTTAAGTCATTCGTGGATATAGCAGCATATTTAATTCATATATATAAGCACATATTTAATTCACAGACATGGACACATGCAATTCCTGCATATAAAGAAGCACTTGTTGTATATAGATACATGCACACATTTAATCATATATATATATATATATATATATATATTTGTGCCCTTTTCTATAGGTCAGTGATGGTTATAAATGGTCAATTAATAAAAAAATTTAAAATTAATATTATATAGTATTTAAAATTATAGATTATATTAAGCAGTAAAAGATTAATATGATATATTTAATAATAAATATTGTGATGGTGAGAATTGTATCTAATTCTATATTTTTCTAAATTGTTTTTCAAAATTTTATATAATTATTTTATATGATATAAGTAGCAAATTTATTAAGACAGATAAAATTAGACTAAACACCGGAAATGACTACGTGACTGTCTGAAATATTCTATGTATAAGCACCGGTTTAAATTAATACTAATAATTAAAATATTTAAATAGTATATTATAGAAGTGGATGGAATTGTTACACATCATAATAGAAATAAGTAGTATACACCTTTATTAATTATTGTTTCAAAATTGTTTTAAAGGTAGTTAAATTGTAATAGATAATAATTGATTTAAAAATAATAATGAGTTAACATTTAAGTCTATTATGTCATGATTTTAAAACTTTAGAAATTGTTTATAAATCCAAGTAAGGATTGACCAATAAAAAATAGATCTTGGCAGACAACCAAAATCGTGCCAACTAATGGTATAAACGGGGGAGAACAAAAATGTGTTGACTCCAGAGCAGAGGTAAAATTTTAAGCTCTCTAAATTTCTTTTTCTTCAATTTATTAGTCAATTTTATTATAATTTTAATAATATCTTTGAAAGAAACCAACTGACAATTTAAAAATCATCCGAAGAGAATCTTAGAATAAAGTCTTTTAAAAAAAGTTTTTCATAGTAATGTTTCACTAACTTTACAGTAACCTGCCAGTGGATTCTATCGAAATATAATCAGAGTTTTCAATAGAAAATGGATAGATTCTTAAAACCAAGTTGTAAATTTTATAATGTTCCAAATATGTTAATGTTATTCGTTGATATAGTTTATATAGCGTATCCCTATGAAAGCTGTTTTCGTGTGTATAAAATTAATGAAAGGACATTGTGCGCAGAGTTAAGGAAGATAATGGAAAATAAAAATAAGTATTATTCATATAAGAATAAATGGACAAAAGGAATTTTAATATTGAAATAGTTTGAATTGCTTTCTTTAAGATGACTTGAGAAAATACTCTAGAAAATAGTTAAAGATCGGAAGTAGTGTATATAAAATAATAATGAATGAAAGTGAAGTTTACCAAGGAAAACACTTGCCTAAAGAAAAAAAAATTATAGAAAAGAAATATAAAATATTGGATCCATGGAAAACGCAATTGGTACTGTTATTATTAAATAATTGTAGTTTAACTAGAAATAAAGATGCATCAATGCACCGAGGTAATATTCGCCAGAACATTATAAAGTTTCGTGGGATAACTAAATAAAATGTTTTCTAATAATTTTGGATTAAACACTAAAACTAAAGATCGTCTAAACAGTTTATTAAATGAACTAATTTATTTGAAACTTTAATAAGCAGAAAGGAGAACATTCGGACAAAAGATGAAATAATAAATATTATGGGACTAACCAAGATTTACCGTCAGAAAAATATGTGATTATGGTTTGAATTATTTTCTTTACTAATCTAAGTTAAACATTAAGTTTTAGATAATGATAGGGAAAACAAAATACATTAATTCATGATATAACATTATATGAAATAATGTGTTTTGGTTTTGAATTTTAAAATAAAATTGTATGTATGTGGAAATTTGTATATTTGCGATGCTCGAAGAGAAAGAAACCTACTACGAACTCTGATAGGAAGAAAAAGATTGTTTTTGGTAACATTTATAATTATTAATGATATAATGTATGTTTTATTTATTTAGATCAGCTGGGAATCGAATGAATGTAGCGCAAAAGTTTTATTGTTATTATTGTTGTAAAACGCATTTTTGAAAACAACACTCTAAAACACTTTGAGATGTGATTAGATTTTTAACAAATATGCATACGATAATCATTTTATGTGTTATTAATATAGGTCAATATAACCGATGGTTATGTGATATTTTCTGTTAATTTTCCGATTGGGATATTTAAATGTTATTTTAACAAAACATAGATGTTGAACCTACAGTGTAATAAAGCAAGACAAATTGTTCTTATGGAATAGGGAAATGTTTTATATTAGCAAATTTTGTTTATTGTTTTAAAAAGTAATTAGTATTTTATCGATCTTGGATACAGTAAAAATCTCGAGAGATAGTTTGGGTAGTGACTTGGTAGTACGTGGTGATTCAGAAACCAAGAGGATGTATTAAAAACTAGGATGCTACAGGGTGTGAAATAAAAAGTAGTTTTAGATGTTAATCAGCATAGTTAACAAAGCCCTATGACTGGTACACATGTTGTCTTGGACAGTGGTATTTTATATATTTGTTGTGAGTCGTACTAGATGTTTGGTAAAGCTGAGTAAATAGCTGCCACATCATGCTTATCCCCAAGGTTATTAGACAATGAATGTCGGACCTATTCACACTGTTCCATACATTTTTGAAGTATATTGCAGATAAGTTATCTATCTCTCTTCCCGATATCCTATACATCTTTCGCTTTCTTTATCTGTATTTTTTGCAACTACATCGTTATATGATAAGTCTATTAAAAGGGAAACAATAGATATTTTAGAATGTATGTCATGCTATTATTTGGAATAAGAATAGTTAAGTATTAACGAAGAGTAGATTATGATTATTGAAAGAAAGATGCAGATATCCTAAGAAGGGAAGGAGTTAGAGAATTATTTTAATTCTTTTTTTTTAAGAAATGAACTATAATTTATAAAAGTATATCCAAATAGAAATATACAAAAATATTAAATATAATTTCACATTTTCTTATTGTTAATTATATTTTAAAAAATATAAGTATTGCATATTTAAAAAATATAATAACATTCGATAATTATAGTATATGTGAAACTGTAACAGGTGATAATTAAACCCGTGTTATAGTATTATACATGAGTATGGCTTATGGAATAAACATATTATAGTTTATGAGCATTGGAGAACAAACGTTAAAAGTAATAATAATATTTGAATAATATGTGGAGTGACTTATATAAAGTTACAAGAAAATGTAATTTTTTTTAAAAAACCATATTGATTGTAAAATTATGATGTTATAAATGATGTTTATCCACAATAGATAATTTATAATACAGTAACTTTAATACTAAAACGTAAAGAATGGGGTTACCCATAAAATAGTTAAAATAAGTGATATGATAAACCTAATGAGAAATAAATAAATAACTTTTAAAAGGCATAATAAGTTTAATTAACGATAAAATAAATATAAATGTGTATAATTCAGCTATTGTAGTGTAAAGAAAAATGAGGATATCCCTTGTAAATAGATGTAGATTGATTCGTTTGTTTTATTTATTTTTATTGAAGTTAATAAAATTTTAAAATTTGTTTATTAAAACTTGTGTCTGAGTTTTGTTTTCTCTACATCATTGCATGAATTCACAGGGTATGTTCACAACCATTAAACTAAGTATATGATTGTTTGCACAAAAGATAAATAGAGAAGTATGTTTAATCTTAAATATTTATTGATGTTCTTGTAATTGAATAATTATAAAATTGCATTGCGTTACTGGTCATCAATCCATTATCATAATATTTTGCTAAATTATATGCTATTAGTTGCCACTTGCTTTATTTATCAGATTATCTAAACACTACCACTTATTAATTTATTTTATTACTTAAAGATTAAAAAAGGGATATTAGATTATTAACTAATTTATTACGGTTATAAATTTGCGATGAAAGAAAAGCTGTACTAGTTGGATTAAGCAATGAAGATTGTGATTATTATTGTTTTATTATTAATCTAATTTCAGAGTAGTAGATTATGACATAAAATCCCTTATCATATTTTGCTACCATATGTTATTAACATATGAATAAATTTAAGAACCTGAGATTATTTCATTTGAGCTAGATGATTACTAATATTATTAGAGATGAAAGATTAATACTTTAATTGTTAAATGAGTCTTAGTGATTAGAAGTTGCGGAAGTCATAAGAATACTATGTAGTTATTATATGTAATAGTAGTATAAGGGGGGATAGTGTTCTTATGCCATTGAGGTGGTATCCTGTGGGATATTGTCTCAATGTAATCTACCTTGTCACCCGTATTTCCACTTCTAGTTTCATGAGTTCCTGAATATTTATTTGAGTTAGTTTAAAACAGAACCTAAGTTAATTTTAAGAAACTTGAGCTTGTAAAGCATTTAATTGAATATATCATTAATTATTAGAGCTAGAACCCGGTTAGGTGATTTTCACTATATTATATTTATTTTGGGAGAAGTGGAGATGCGGGAACGGGGCAGTTAGATTATGGCCCTCAACATGATTGGCCTGATGTGTAGTGAAGCTACACACGATGACAAGGGCAGATTGTGGCGCCCAATGTGGGGCTTGAGTATTAAAATGGGGAGAGTATAATAGGCTTACATGGAATGGGAAGGTTAAATAGGTAGATTGTGATGTGCCAACTTTAGGGGCTTGAGATGTGTTAGTGGGGGAATCATATTCAATCAACAGTAATGGGATGATTTAATATTTTAAAATAGTAATGGTTATTTAGGATTTAATTATTATAGAGCTAAGTGTTTATGATTCAAACAATTGCAATTCTAAGTGGTGGATGATCTGATTATTTAAAAGTATAATACTACATCATTATAAAAGACTTGGCAAATCAAATTTTTGAAATATGCATATGTGGCTAATGATTATTTGGATATTTATTATGACAATGTCAATTAGTGAAATATTGAAGAGATATTTGAAATGTTTTAAAATGTGCAAAAATATCTGTGAATCATGCATGTAGAGGATGATGTTGTGACACATGATTTTGAATTTTTATTGTTATTATTGTCTGAGATGAAATATTATAGGGAGTAGGAGATACTGTCTATGGTTATTGGAGGTGACAATTGTATGGGAATAGAAGAAGCTGGTAGGGAACTTATTTATGAGATTAAATAGAAATATACTAGAAGTACTAGATTTTGAAAAACAATAATATTAAAAAAAATGGATAACCAAGATAGTAATGTAGAAATGGAACTGTCTAAGTCTATGCTTGATACTGGTTGTACAGAGGAAAGAGAATGCGAGAACATAAGTGAAAGGGAAACGTTGGTCGATGATAATCACAAGGTAGAGAGTAAAATGGAAGAGGGGGTGAAAGAGATGGTGAAAAGTGAAATAGAAGAAGAAAAGGTAAAAGCGCCTGAAAAGGAAGTAGAGAGTGTTTTAATGGCTCAAATATCCAAAATGTTTAAAAATCTTCATGAAAGCATAAATAAGAATAATGAAGATAGTGATATAAAGTTTAAAAATCTTCAAGAGGATAGTGATATAAAGTTTAAAAATCTTCATGAAAGCATAAATAAGAATAATGAAGATAGTGATATAAAGTTTAAAAATCTTCAGGAGGATAGTGATATAAAGTTTAAAAATCTTCATGACAGTATAATTCAAAATATAAAAGATAATAAGGTAAAATTAGATATTCTTAATGAAAGCTTGAATAAAACCAATGAAAATCTAGAGATAAAATTTAAGGAGACCTGCCAGAAGGTAGAAGACCTTAAGGGAGAAGTACAAGATAAATTTAATCCAGTAGAACTGAGACTAGATAATAACGAAAGGGCCTTTGAGTCCTTAAAACATGAAGTAGAGAATATAGAGTACAAAAATCAAGAATTATTAAAGAATAGATTTGAGGAATTTTCCGAGTTGACTATCAGAGGTTTAAGTAAGCAAATAGAAGATTCAATCAACCGATGTCAAGTCAATAGTAATAAATTGAATCAAAAGATTGATGATAATATAATAAAGGTGGAATGTAGAGTTGATGAAATACAGGAGCATATAGGGCATATGGATGAAAGTTTTACTGTTATAAAAGAAGAGATAGTACAAAATAGAATAGTGACAAGGAATGAAATGGAGCAAGACTTAGTTGAAAGGTTTAGGAACTTAATAGTGCAAGATAGGATGGAGACCAAGACAGATATAGAGCAGGTTTTCATTGAAAAATTACAGTATCTGGGGGATATGCAAAAAGTTGAGGAACATAAATACAGGTCAAAGGTTGAAGAAAATATGAAGAAATTACAAAAGGATGTAAAGGAACAAGCTGAACAGTTAGAGAAAAATAGTCATGAATATAAAGACCTAGTGGACCAAAACTTAGATGAATTCAGAAAGAAGCAAAAAATTATATGTAGAGCAAGTGATAGGGCAAATAAATTTTGAAGAGAGATTTCAACAAGTCTGTAAACAAATAGAAGAGATGAAACCGATAAGTGGCCAAATGATAGATTTAGGTAGGGAAAGAATATTATATAATAGGGTTGAGGAAAAGATAGTTCCATCCTCAATAGGTAAGGTAGAATTTTTAGAAAAAAATGAAAACCACCCATTAGAACGTACTGATGTCAAGGAAATAGACATCCAACCACCTAGGGAAAGTGCTAATTATGATGGAGGGTCAAATAGCTCAATGGCCTTAAGATTCATAAGAGTGAAGCCATTTCAAGGAGATTTTGCGGAAAATCTGTCGGAGTTTCTCAATAGCTTAGAGGAGCTATTCTCGATATGTGTACTAACCGAAAACAAAAAGTTGGCTATTTGTAGCAACCATTTAGGTGGGACTGCCAAAGACTGGTGGCAATCATTGTTTGAAAGGCCAAGTACTTACGGAGATTTTCGATTTTTAATTATAGGAAGTTTTTGGAATGCCAATAAACAAGACAGCATTAGGTTCCAAATCACGCAGGAAAAGTATCACTCCAGTAGGGGTAGTTATACTAGTTTCTTTAGAAGCCAGGCTGTCCATTTAAAGACTCTCACAGCATATCCATTGTCTGAAGGACAAATAGTTAGAATAGTGTGACATAATTTACCTAGGAATGTAGAGCAACTATTGATTGCTGCTGATAGGTATTCCATAGAGGAAGTATCAGAAATATTGGATGCGCTAGGGATTACAGAGGCATCTCTGGACAATAGATATAAATCCAATAGAGAGAGACCTAGCTATCCATTGTCAAATGTTAATGTTAGTAATAATAACCATAGGTTTCAAACAAGTTTAAAAAGAAAATATAGCTCTAGAGATAGGGTATTCCCATATAATAAAAGAACAGTTAAGTTTGATAACTTTAGGAATAGAATAGAAACCCAAAATAATCAACCCTCTATTAGTGGTGTTGCCACAATCTTAAAAAGACCCAATATAAAATCAACTGATAAAAAGTTAAACTAAGAAGGTCTTTGTATAGTAGTTCCTCTTTGCAAGGACCCGGTGCTAACAAAATGGTGAACGATCAGATGTGGATGCTAAATACTTTAGATTTAGACATTGATTTCTTAGAACCCTTTACTATAGGTGAACCACCTATAACGTATCAATGTCCGGTCGTTATTTTAAACATTGAAAGTATAAGAATTGAAGCATTAATTGACTCTGGAAGCCAAGCTTCCATATTATCAGAGTCAACGTATAAAAATCTGGTATGCATAAAAGTTGATATACCTTCATTGCCAGTAAAACAAATACAAGTAACTCTAGCAAATGGAAAGAATGAAATTAACAAATAAACAAGTTTGGATTACCTTCAAAATTAATAATACAGAGTTTGGGCATGTTTTTCTTATTATGCCTGGATTGATACATGAAGCCATAATAGGTGCTGACTTCATGATTTTAAACGAGTGTCAAATAGATTTTTATAATAAAATTTTTACTTGTAAGAAGGAAAGGCATAATTTTGAATATGGGGTGCATAACTTTTCCAATCAATTACTATGCATCGATAATACATTGATTGATGCTAGCATAAAAGAAAAAATTGAACATATTTATGCAGTCAATTCTAAATTAAGGGAGAAATTATATCAATTAATGCATAGCTTTAAAAGCATTTTTTCTAAAGTCCCTGGTATAATAGAGGGATATACCCATTGTATTAAATTGAAGTGTAATGAACCTTTCCATCAGAAAATGTACCCAATTCCTTACCAATACAAGGACGAGGTACAGAGTCAACTAGACATGATGCTAGAGTGGGAGATAATAAAAAAGTGCCCTTCTCCTTATGTAAACCCATTGGTTATTGTAAAGAAGAAGGATGGCCATATTAGAGTATGTCTGGATGCTCGCATGTTAAACACTATAACTGTGCCAGAGCATGACATTCCTCCACCTGTACATGAGCTCCTAAGTTTCATAAGAGGTCAATTTTCTCTACATTTGATTTAACAGCTAGTTATTGGCAAATACCATTACATGAGAATGATCAGCAATACACAGCATTTCGTTTTCAGGGCCAGTCGTATGTTTTCAGACGGATGCCTTTTGGTCTCATTAATAGCGGTGCTGGCTTAATCAGATGTTTGGACATGATTTTTTCAAAACAATTAAAAGAAAAGATCATCATGTATGTGGACGATATTGTCATTGCTTCTGACAATTTAGAAGAGCATCTCCAACATTTAGAAATGTTTTTTAATGAGTGTGCTCTGAAAAATGTCAAAATTAATCTGGAGAAGTGTTTAATAGCCGCTAAAGAGATTACTTTTCTGGGACATTTAATAAATGAGCATGGTATCCAACCCTATCCAGAAAAGATTGCAGCTATTCAGCGCTTCCCCACACCAAAAACTGAAATCTTTTTTTGGGCTGTGCAACTACTACAACCATTTCTATCAAAATTTTGCTGAGGACACGATACATTTGTCCAAATTGTTGAAAAAGGCTGAGATATGGAAGTGGACCCAAGATGATGATAATGAATTTAACTTAATTAAGAATACATTTTTAAAACACGTAATTTTAATATATCATGATTTCAATAAAACATTTTATGTGCAAACAGATAGTAGTTACTATGGTTTGGGTGTAGTGTTATTTCAACTTGATGAGGATCAGGTACCTCATGTATTGTACTTCTTGAGCAGACATCTGAGAGGTGCTGAGTTGAACTACACTATAACTGAAAAGGAAACCCTAGCTGTTGTCTGGGCTTTTCAGAAATTAAGGCAATTTTTGTTAGGTTCTAGTGTAATTGTACTGACCGACCATAGAAGCCTAGAGTTTTTGAATAAAAGCTACCTCAGTAATGAGTGACTTATTAGGTGGAGCTTATATCTTCAACAATTCAATTATAGAGTAATCTATATTGCAGGGAGACAGAATATCCCTGCTGATAATCTTAGTCACCACCCTATCTGTTTAATGACACAAAATCCCAATAGCCAAAACATAATTATAAGTAACGTGGATTTGGTTAGGGATGAATCTATAGCTGATGATTATGAAAATCTCACTATGATTCAGAGTCAGGATATTAAATTAAATAGAATCATGACTATCTTAAATAATCATGATAATATAAATAGCAAAAATAAACACGTTAAAATGATTTTTGAAAGATACAAAATTTATCAAAATTTACTTATGTATAACATAAATCCTAAACAAGGGGAATCATGGAGGATAGTTTTCCCTAACTTCATGATTGATAAACTGATTATGTACATTCATAGTAGCTATGGGCACTATGGCGCACCAAAAATTATGTATGTTTTAAAGTCAATATTTTTCTTTAATAAAATGTATAAACGGGAAATTAAAAAGCTTAAAACATGTAAAATATGTCTAAAATCTAAACATTGCAGTAAATCTTATACGTGGGAATCATGCATCCCACCATTCCAGATCATCCTAATGAATTATTAGTGATTGATTTTTATGGGCCCTTACCACCATTCAACCGTCAAAAATTTATACTTGTTACATATGATGTTTTTAGTAAGTTAGTTTCAGCCTATCTGGTACCTAAAACCAGCGCTCATTATGTTATTAAAAATATGCTTAATTATCAATTTTCTTTAGTGGAAAGCCAAAAATAATTCTTACTAATCATGCAACCACCTTTATATTTGTTCGATGAAATGAGTGGATTCAAACTCAACATGTCAGACATGTCATGAGCTCCATTAGAAATCCTGTCTAATCCATGCGAACATGTTATGCAGGAGCTCAGTAGATTATTTAGGGTTTATGTAGCTGATGATCATAAACAATGGGTGGACAAACTTCCTGAGGTTGTTAATTATATAATCAGCACTTGTAATGAATCCACAGATTTCACACCTTTCCGTCTACACTATGGCAAACATGAAAATTTACTGATTCAAACACCGATACCCATAACCAGAGAACCAATAAATATAAATCATGATATAAGTCAAGCTAAAGTAAAGCTGCATATT
>JAQFVV010002691.1:0-20832 GCA_028023455.1 Epiperipatus broadwayi | reverse complement strand
TTTTAACTACTTTACTACAAAACTATGAGAATGAAATTGAAAACATTGTTAATATCTTCAATCTAAGCTCAATAGCTTATATAGTCATATGGGTCTGAACTCAATTCAGCACCCATACATTTTGGTGTCTTTGGCTCTTAAACAACCATAGCCACCACTATCCTATTAGGCAGGATTGGTGTTAAACCATCAAACATCACATGATCACCATCTCTATACTAGCACATAATTTGTTGTAAACAAAGGCAAAACTCCCCATACAGTAGTGCCACCCTGTGCCAAACAGAGTAATCAATGGATGCCAGAAGGCTTGTGCATAAAATCCCTATCTAGTGCCTACTCATCTAATATCCCCAGACTAGTTTGCTGGCTTGACACCAATCCTTAATAGGATAGAGGTGCCTATGGTTGTTTGAGAGCCATAGACACCAAAATGTATGGGTGCTGAATTGAGTTCAGACTCATATGACTATATAAGCTATTGAGCTTAGATTGAAGATATTAACAATGTTTTCAATTTCATTCTCATAGTTTTGTAGTAAAGTAGAGTTAAAAGGTGGCTGCTGGAGGGTTGCATTAGATCCTAAGATCTAGGTGCAGTGCTCTCAGATCCAAGGCTCCTCACTGATGATGGCCACAAGCCAGAAACTAGTCTGGGGATATTGGATGAGTAGGCACTAGATAGGGATTTTATGCACAAGCCTTCTGGCATCCATTGATTACTCTGTTTGGCACAGGGTGACATTACTGTGTGGGGAGTTTTGCCTTTGTTTACAACAAATTATGTGCTAATATAGAGATGGTGATCATGTGATGTTTGATGGTTTAACACCAATCCTGCCTAATAGGATAGTGGTGGCTATGGTTGTTTAAGAGCCAAAGACACCAAAATGTATGAGTGCTGAATTGAGTTCAGACCCATATGACTATATAAGCTATTGAGCTTAGATTGAAGATATTAACAATGTTTTCAATTTCATTCTCATAGTTTTGTAGTAAAGTAGAGTTAAAAGGTGGCTGCTGGAGGGTTGCATTAGATCCTAAGATCTAGGTGCAGTGCTCTCAGATCCAAGGCTCCTCACTGATGATGGCCACAAGCCAGAAACTAGTCTGGGGATATTGGATGAGTAGGCACTAGATAGGGATTTTATGCACAAGCCTTCTGGCATCCATTGATTACTCTGTTTGGCACAGGGTGGCACTACTGTATGGGGAGTTTTGCCTTTGTTTACAACAAATTATGTGCTAGTATAGAGATGGTGATCATGTGATGTTATTGTGAAAATTCAAATTTATGTAAAATTAATGAGTATTGAAAATTTTCAGAGAGTCTACTTTTTGGAGAAAAGAAAGATTGAATCTTTGCAATTAATAGCATGGGTGTACTTGGCTATGTAGTATGCTTCTTTAATTTTTTGCCTCAAGTGGTTTCTCTCAATATATTGAATTGCTCTGAAAACAGTATGAGTAAATGCTTGTTTAATTTCTGATGCTTAGAAAGGAATGAATTGTAATATGGCTGATAGCTGTCCTTTTGTATATATAGATAAATGCTGTGCCAATCGTGTAGACAAAGATGCCTGAGATTTCTCAAAATAAATAGAATTACACCCAGTGTGAGGGTATTTAATACTATGGGCAATGTGAGGGTGAGCCTAGGTTCAAGTTTATCCTTCAAGTTATTTAGCAGTCTATTGGAAGAAGAGAGGGTTTGAAAAGTGAGGTGGTATATAGATAAAATAATTTATTGAAGGTTTTAATGAAGATGGGAATATATGAGAAGAAACCATGGTCTGTTGTCAGAAAGAAGGAGTAAAGTTAAATTTTCTATGAAAGTGTTTTATTTTATTTTTTAGAAGGGTGTGGTTGAATCTGACAGATGTGAAGTTGCTGGTGTATACTTCTATATCAATTTTGTAGAAGATTTGTATTTATATAAATATTAGTTATGAAATAAAAATGCCAAAAGACTTGTTAGCTTGTGGGCCTGATGTATTGTGGATTTTGAGTCTGTAAAGTCATGTACTTCAAGTGGTTTAATATGCATAAAGTAGTGTAGGTAGAGAGACTTCCTGTGTATTATTAAATTAAGATAATTGAGACATTGTGAAGAGTCTTCCCAATCTACAGTGAGATATAGTGCAGATTGGCTTTGAAGGTTTGCTTTGATTTTTTTGGATAGCTAGCTCTGGGCCTGTGATGAAGATGTTATCTACATAATGTGTGTGTGTGTGTGTGTGTGTGTGTATACATAAGGCCTAGACGTGCTCAAAGTATGGTAGCATGACAATCTTTTGGAAATAATTAACATATAAACTGAAAATGGCTCCACTTAGAGGGACATGCATAGACCAACCATAAGACATTTTGTAGTAGTGGCCATTGAACATGGCTATTATATTGTTATTGAGCCAAGAGAGAAATGCAATAATAAAGTCTATACATGGTTGGGGATAGTTCAATCTATTTAGTTCATTTTTAATAACATTGTTAGATAAAGAACTGTTAATGAAACCATATAGCTCTGTAACATTCAGAGAATCTATTTAGTCTAATGGACTAAGCTTGGTAGATTTAATGTTCAAAATAAAGTCAGAAGAGTCACCAAATTTCAATTGGTCAATAAACCATTGCTTTATCATTTTAGCAGTTTTAAAATGACCCACCAAAAACTAGCATTAATCTAGGGTGGTTTTGGGTTTGTGTATTTTGGCATTGCCAAACATGTAAGGGAAAATAGCCATGCATGGATATATTTTATAGTATTCCCTCTTGGTAAATGCTTTGCTACAATGTGTAAAAACAGTCACAGTGGTGGATTTTAAGTTATGTATTTGCTATTGCATTTTTAGTGAAAACTCTGTTTTGTTGATATACACAAATCTGTTGCCTTGGTTCTCTTTCATATGGATTAAGGTATTGTTAGTGAGAAATTGTCAGGTCTGAACATTTAAATGATTTGTGCTGAAAATGTTCTAACTTCAAGATCAGATTATTCTTCTCAGGGTTTTGTGTATGACTGGCTTTTTGTCTTCCATGGGTTCCATAACTGGCTGTTTTTAGCAGCCATCTACTATCTTAGTTCTAAATCCATAATACTTTTTACAGAGGGTGGAGGTTTATAGTAGTAAGATTAACAAATGCATTTCTGTTTTGTTGAGTTGGAAGGGTAATACCCTGTTTTTAAGTTAAAAAGTTGATATTGCAGCTAAATTTTTTTTTAATTTGGCAGATAACTTGTTGCATTTAGTAATAACAAACTCAGGGATGCTAGAAATAGCTGACATTTTTGTGAAGCATTTTTTAAATAACTTCCTTGAGATGTTTGATAACTGTTTTGAGTAACTGTATTTCAAGTTGTGATTGGATTCTTAGATAGTTGTATATAGTGGCATTAATTTTCAGTCTGTAATTACTGGGGATTATTTTGAAAGCAAACATGATAGAAAAAATTCCAAGCATTGGGTCAATGTTTGAACAGAAAGACTGAGGCTCATAATTATTTGAGGTTTATACTTTACTTAAAAGAAAGTAATAAGTTAAGTTGTGCAGTACAGCTGAAGAGAAGTTTATTCTTTTGGGTTGAAATATCAAAATAATGCTAAGCACTTTCAAGAATTACACTTGTCTAATAATTATAGCTGGGGTAAGTTGTAAAGTGAGTGTTGAAAAATAACAGTCTATTTCTTGAGAAGAGGGAAGGATGAATCTTTGAAATTAATAGAATATGTGGAATTGATTATGTAGTATGCTTTTCTAATTCTTCACCTTGAGTGGTGTCTCTCAATATACTGAATTATTGCTGAGGACAGTATGAGTGAACTGCAATCCAGCATGGTGACTGCCCTCTTGTATATGTTTTGATGCTGTGCCAATTGTGTAGATGAAGATCCCTGGGATTCCCCAAAATAAACAGAATTATACCCAGAGTGAGTGTATTTAATTCCATAGAGAGTGCAAGAGGTTAACTCAGGGTCAAGTTTATCCTTTTTAGTTATTTAGCAGTCTATTGGAGGAAGGAGCAGTATAAAAAGTAAAGTGGTACATAAGTGAAAATACTTTATAAAAGGTTTTGAGGAGGTTGTGAATATATGGCTTAGGAAATCATGGTCTGTCATCAGAAGGGAGGGTTTAAACTTTTTGTGAAAGTGTTTCATTTTTTTAGGAGTTTGTGTTTGAGTCTCACAGATATGAGGTTACTGATGTATACTTCTAAGTTAATTTTATGGGAGGATTCATATTTACATAAAGATTGGTTTCAAAATAAAAATGACAAAAGGCCTGCTAACTTGTGGGCTGAAGTATGATAGAGTTTGGGTGAGTGAAGCCATGTATTTCATGCAGTTTAATATTCATAGAGAAGTTTATTTAGGTGGATATGCTTCCTGTGTATTATTAAAATTGAGATATTTGAAATGTTGTGAGGAGTCTTCCCATTTTACAGTGAGACAGTTCAAATTGGCTTTGAAGGTTCACTCTTATTGTTTGGATAGCTAGTTCTGGACCTATGGTGAAGATGTCATTCATATATATATATATATATATATATATATATATATATATAGTAATAAAAAGTCAGATGTCACATGACTTATATATAGCTTGCATTTACCAATATATAAACTTAAGAGCATGCTAATGCTCTAAACAAGCTTTTTTTTATTATGATAAATGCTACTACAAGAGAAGGCATTCAAATCATCTTTATCTTAGATTGTCCCCATCCCCAGACCGGTTTCGACCTATGGGTCTCTTCAGTGAGGAGTTGAAATATTAGATTCAAAAAACCAACTCAAGCTAAGCATTTATCTAAAAGGTAATTTTCAAGAAGATCTAAACCTTTAGACATCTGCATGTCTTTAAAGTCAGCTCTCCAACTGAAAAAATTATATGGGTCTGAACTTAATTCAGATACTCCATATATTAATAGGCTTAGTCATTTAATTTAGCCAAAGCCCCAACAGCAAAATAATAATAGTAGTAATAAAAAGTCAGATGTCACATATTCTCTTGTAGTAGCATTTATCATAAAAAAAAGCTTGTTTAGAGCGTTAGCATGCTCTTAAGTTTTATATATATATATATATATATATATATATATATATATATATATATATAAGGTCTGGAACATGCTCAAAGTATGGTTATGACAATATTTTTGAAATGTTTAATGTAAACACTAGAAATGGACTTTATTCAGAGGAAGACCCATAGTCCAATCACCAAACATTTTGTATAGCCACCATTGAATGTGGATATTACATAAAATGCAGCAATAGAGTCTGTTTGTGGTTGGGGGTAGTTATCTTTTTTAATGATATTGATAAAGACCTATTCATGGAACCATGTAATTCTGTAACATCCAGAGAGGCTATTTTGTATGATGGATTGAACATTAAAGACTTGATTGTTAGAAATAAAAGTCAAAAAAGAACTTGGTGGTATAGTCAACAAATACCAATTGGTTGATAAACCATTGATTTATTATTTAGGCAGTTTCAAAATAATGGAAGCATCTAAAATCTAACATTAGTCTCAGGAAATGTTAAGTTTGCGTGTTTTGGCACTAGCAAATGTGTAAGGAGGAATAGTCATGGATGGATATATTTTATAGTATTTGCTTTTGGTAAATGCTTTGCTGCAATGTTTGTGTAGGATTTCATTCATGAATTCATCTTTATTATATATGATATTAAAGGCAGGGATATCAGTGAAATTTAAGTTATTTATTTGCTGTTACATTTTCATTGCCAACTTCATCCAAGCCTTTAATTGCAAAGATTCATCTTTCATCCTCTCCAAGAAGTGGACTCTGATGCTAATTTTATATAAATTTGAATTTTTTTTACCAATAATTATACTTATAGACCTACTCCCTCCATCATTTTACAACTTACCTTAGCTGTAATTATGAGAGTAGATAACTTTTGAAAGCACTTATCATTATTTTGATGTTTCAATTCAAAAAATAAACTTCTCCCCAGCTAAATATTAGTGCACAACTTAACACATTATTTTCTTGGAAGTGAAGTTTAAACCTCATTTGATAAAATAAATAAATACATATTTGTAAATCATAAATATTTTTTTAACAAAAAAATTATATGTTTATACATTTTTATATATTTTATAATCATTAGTATTTTCTAAAGTGATTTTCATATAGTGTGTTTATTTAACTCTGTATATATCATTATCATTGCCAGATCTATAATCACAAATAAATAAATACCACAAAAGTGGGAGGAATCATGAAAAATAATAACAGCAACAAAAAATACAACAAAATCAAATAAAGATAATAAATAAAGAGGAAAAAAAATTGTAAAATATTTTTTATCATTATTTGAAAAATATCATGATATATATATATATATTAAATAATCAATTCTATAAAAGAAAATATATACTTCCAACTAATACAAATATCATAATCTTTTAGTACTAAATAATTCAACTTTATGCATAATCAAAAAAAAATATTGCTGCTTTTTTCATTCACTTCTTCTAATATATATATATATATATATGACATTTCATTACAAAAGTACTTTCCTCGTGTTTTTTTTTTTCTGTAAAGATTTATTACATGAAAGAGCCCAGAAATAATATTATGAATTTGTTATTTATCCATGAGAATATTATTATATATATATTGAATCATGTCCATTCAGAAGATGATACAGAGTATTTTATTTGCTAGGTTTAAGTGGGTTTAAACCTTATTTATCATAATTTTATAATTTTATATTATAAATATCGCATGAATGAACTGGCCCTTCAAGCAGAGGGGAGAATACCATTGAAAGCAAAGCTATAAATGATACCCATGATCAGACTGAGCTATGCAATGCATAACAATCATATTTGCAGACTGTGGTCAACCATGACTGCTAGATTCAAACCCCTACTATCCAAGCACTTCATTTGTTTTGAGGTAAACCTCAGGCACCAGCTAGTTACAAGAACTAATGTGTTTGGACAGTAGGCCCATAATCCAGCACTCAGAATATCCCATGACTAGCTCAATCAAAAGAATAATCTAATACATTATTGCTTTAATTAGTGGTAAAGAATTGACTGACAAAATTAAGCTTAAAGATAATTTATCTTAACTGAACATTTATTGTTTTAATTTTTACTATTTATGTGAATCTTAATTAAATGAAACAATGACTTATCACCACCTCAGGCACACACATATTATAGTAAGATATACAATATAATATAACAAAGAGTATTAAATAATACAAGGCACTTAAAATACATGAAATCAATATAAAATATACTTAGAACATTAACATACATGATATTTCAAAAACATGCACATCCATAGTTCTTTATGCATGCTATAGAGTTTATTTATTAACTGACTCTGGGAGGCTTCAAATTATTGCAATGGCTACTTTAATATCAGAAATGGAAATAATAAAAGTTACTCATTACCTATAGTATTTGAAGGTTGACTTCTTGGTGGTTGTTGCTTCATGTGAAAATCTTTTCAACCAGTTGGATTCGAGGTTTTTATGGAGGTTTTCTGTTGATTACTGTTCCTTGCTACTTTTTATTCGAGACAGACATTGGGCAGCTTCAGATTATTAAGTGTGCATTACTTCCATCTCAGGCAGGCTACTGGTATTTAGGACAGGCTTGGGGCTCATCGTATGTCCTAAAAGCTGCTCAACACTGTGTGAAATGACTGTCTGAGAATTGATTGACTGAACTGAACTGAAGACCTGATTTAATCTGATTGTAATCTTAACTGATAGATTGAACTTCACTGAACTGATATGATTGCAATCCCAACTGCTAGGTTGATGAAAATCTGGACTATTTATGTGATGACTGTTCCTTGCTACTTTTTATTCGAGACAGACATTGGGCAGCTTCAGATTATTAAGTGTGCATTACTTCCATCTCAGGCAGGCTACTGGTATTTAGGACAGGCTTGGGGCTCATCGTATGTCCTAAAAGCTGCTCAACACTGTGTGAAATGACTGTCTGAGAATTGATTGACTGAACTGAACTGAAGACCTGATTTAATCTGATTGTAATCTTAACTGATAGATTGAACTTCACTGAACTGATATGATTGCAATCCCAACTGCTAGGTTGATGAAAATCTGGACTATTTATGTGATGACCTGTTGTCACTTTGGTAATTGGTTTTTATGTCCACCAGCTATATTTGTTGTTGAAATTCCTCAACTGTTTTTCAATACATTTCTTAGATAAGCTTTTGATTACATGTTTTCATTTGGTAGCCATTGCAAATTTGTTGTTTTGTGGATTTAACTCATTGCCATTGCAAATTCTGTGTTTATATATCTTATGATTATACAATATTTTTTAACATTCATTTATTCCTTAGTATTAAACATGCATACATATATATATTTCTAAAATCAACTCATTATTTAGTTTTTAAGATTACCTTTTTTTTTCTTTAAATAATTTTAAACGAAGAGAGAGGGTACCTTTAATTTTATAAAATGATTTATTTCTTAAACTTTTATCAAGTTAAACCTTCTTCCCCTATCTAATTAATTAATAGTAACTTTTATAAATTATTTTTTTTTTAGTGATATGCATTTTGTTTAATAAAAAAAAACTCTTTAAACTTTTTATTCTCACTATTTTCTTTTATCAAACTGTATTTTATTTAGACTATTAAAAACTCTTTAGATTTTTATAAACAACAGTCTCTCAAACTGAAACCTTCACATTATTTACGATAAAATAATTTTAATAATTTTTTTAAAAAAATTTCACGTGGATCACTTTTTTTTTATAAGCAGCACAATATATATATATTGCAACATATATACACTGATATAATTAACTGCAAAGATGGATTCTCCTAATCTTTACAATTAACAATATATATTGTGATGATCGCACATACTGCGGTCACACATATAGACATTTAACATTTAAAGAATATTAAATATTGCGTTTGGAATACTAAAAAGTGAGTTTAAAAAAAATTATAAATAAAGAAATGTTTTAATTAAGAAAAGAGAGGGAATTAGAATCGAAAAGATTCTTATCTTTTACCCTCCAAAGTTAAGATTTTGTGAAATGAAAAATAAGAAATATTGAAATTGTATATTAGAAAATTAATAGTAATAAAGAAATCTAAATGAAAGACAAATTGAAATATGATGTATAAGAAAAGCAAAGTTTGAAAAGTTTAAATAAGAATAAAATAGAAATTTAAAACATGACCAAAAGATAAGGATCTGGGTCACAAAAGTACACATTTAATGATAAAATGAAATGCGTATATGGAGTATGTTTAAAGTGGGGTAAAGACAGCAATAATTTATGCTTGTCAGTAATGCCAAAAATATAAAAAACATTTTATTAAAAATCTGTGTAATTAAAAAAAGAAATAAATAAATGCAATAGTGTTACAAAAGTATGTAAAAACAAATCTATAGAAATGGCCGAAGGCATAGTAAGAAAAGAAAGATGTGAATAAAAGCGAAAACAAAGGATCAAAAGGACAAAGGACTGTGGAATTTTTTTAATTAAAAAGTTTCAGTGTAATGATTAGGGTTGGAGACTTCTTGTGGAGAGGTTGGTGGAAACACTGCTCTGATAATAAGCAGCCATAGTTAACAAGATATGATTTCTAACGTCGATGCCTCATCAAGAATGGCTGGCTAAGGCCCGTCGTGATTGCTTGCCAATCCAGACTCACTGTGCTCTAATGGTTCCCATCTAGATGTACAACTGCCAACATAGCGCCTGCTGGAGGATACATTTTTTGCCTGGTCCTAAATGCGGAGGAGTTCCCACAACCAAAATCTAACTTAGGAGGGATCGTCCCTGCTAAAGAAGTGGAGAAATTCCACGTGGTGGTCAGCAAGACTTCAAAGTAATTCAGAGACTAAAAAACCTAGGTAAATATGTATACTACATTTTATATTTCCATGTGTACATACCTTTATTGAGACAATGGCCAAATTCTTAATTTGAATGAAAAAGACATTCTTTAACTTTTTAATATATACCCGGAATGATGATTTATAAATGTACAATTATTTATAGGATCTTTTATTTTGTTTACTCATAGAATTGTAGCACATCTGTTTTTTATTGAGTGTAAATGGTTTTAAAGTATTTCTTTTATTGTTAATTTATTCTATTTAATATTTTTATTATTAATTTAAATCTGTTTCATCTCATTCTTCACCACTCCAAAAAGTAATATAGTCTTAGGGTTTGGGAAATAATTATTATTCATTTTTGAGTACTGAATTAACACATGGAGCTAGTGGTGCAGTATTTTGATCACATTAAAATTTATAAATATCCAAGTGCTGTAACTCTTTAAATCTTACAGCAGTCGGGAGACAGTGACTGGGAAAGATAACCTGGGGCTAAACCAGCATAGTTATAGGTTCAGTCAAGTATGAATATAGACTCGTTTATGTCCGTATGTTCTCTCTGCTTGCGGTGGCGATCTTGAATTTTAAGAATTCCCCATTATATATAAATAAAAGGGAAGTTTAAGCTTTCGATCGCCAGGTTTCCGTTACATTTTGGGGGCCAGAGTCCGGGATTTCTATTGCTGTGAATTACTGATCACGTGTTGAATTAATTTTATAAGATAACGAAAATATTTTCTAAAATATATATATATGTGTTTTCAAAATATATGAAATTAGCGTCGTAAGTTAGAGTGGTGAGAAGCAAAGATGAAGGGGATAAATTTTTTCACTTTAAAATACTTTATATATGTGTTTCAACGTCAAATGTGTACAAAGGATAGAAAGAGGGGGGATTTATTTTTTATTAATTAAGAAAGTTTTGAAGTGCGTAGTGATGCATATAATCTAAGACAAAAAGTATTCAGACAAATTGTAATGAACAAAGAATTGATTATCTAGATGTAATCATTGTAACGAAAAATAAAGTAGTTAAGTTAAAAAGAATAAAACAGTTTCAGTAAGGTTGTAATTATAAATGATAAATAATCAAATAGTCGCAGAACTAAATTAAGTGAAGAAATATATATGTAGGACTCTAGGATAATCGCATGTATAAGCGAAATTGAAGAGATATATATGTGTGATGTAATAATAACGTATCCCAGTTAAGCTGAAAATAAAATATTTTTAATGATAAATGATAAAAATGTTCATGTATATAAGTTAAATTGAAGAAAATGTATGTATGATTCTAGAATAGTCACGCATCTTAGTTAAGTTGAGGGAAATATATAAGCCTGTACAACAGAGTATATCTGTTAAATGGAAGGAAATATATATGTATGATTTTAAAATAGTAAAGGGATCAATAAAGTGTGTGTAATGAAGGATGTTAGTGTGTTAAAGAAAATATATGTGTATGATTTGTTTTAAACAGCCGTAACCTTAAAATAATCAAAAACTATAAACGTAATATTAGAAAATAAAATATTGGTGGGATTTTATGACCATGATAAGAAAGCGATAAGTAAAGTACCAAGGTACAATGTAGAATATTAAGAAATGGAAAAATAAATGTGTGGGTGAATTGGCGATAGCCTTAACAAAATTGAATAATAAATGAATACACTTAACACTATCCTATAGCAGGAACTCGAATTCAGTTGAAATTATAGTTAAAGGTAATAAATAAGAGCATTATTAATTGAAGTATAGTGAGTCAAAGTTGGATAAGTAGGGGAAATATATGACAATCATCAAGGTGGGGCAGGCAGTCAAACGAATCTAAGGCAGGAAGACAAGATGGTGAACCACAGTGCGGATGTTTGGCTTGGCTAGCAGTCTAAATGCTAACTGACAAATAACAAATAAATTAAATAGCTAATCAAAGTAAAAAGCAATAGTCAGTAGAAAGAATTTTTTTATATATAAATACATCCAGAAGTGTTCAGTAAAATAATAATAACAAACACAGATCAAGGGTTGAATAAATTGATATCTATGCATACAAGATCCCAAGCTAAAATGGATCTTCAAGAAAAGGAAGTAAGAGAAGTGGACAAAGATAAGGAGAGGGAAGTGAAAAATAAAATAAACTATAGAGATATAATGGACATGCTAATGCAAATGAGGGTTCAGCAACAGCAATTCATGAAGGAATACGTGGACAGACAGGAAAGAAGGATGGAAGAATGGCGGATAAAAGTAGAAATGGACAACCAGAAACGAATTGCTGAAGCCATAGAAGAGATTAGAAATGATTTCATCAAGTAATCAGAGGCAAAGAACACAGGAAATAAATGTGACAGGGAAATTAAGTGGGATGAACAAAAGAATATGGAGCCATGTGTATATGATGAATTAGAAAAGGCTGAGAGTATAGATAGAGAGTCAGCAGAGTTTGATCTGAGGGAAGACATAGGGCAGCCAGAGAAGAGAATAAGAAAGTTAGATAAAGAAGAGGAAGTGAAAGTGATAAGAGTAGAAGATCATAGGTTGATGATGAGCATGCAGGAGGATATAAGTCAGGTAGTCAAGGTAGTAGAAAAGTTAGACTTAAAATTTGAAGAGAAGATAAGTAAGTCAGCCGGTAACAGTGCATATACCGGGATAGAATGCATTGAGTCAAGAGCCACTGGAGGAGATACAGACAAGGGATATGCATATAGACCACCTCCAAAGGAGCCACTTGAAATTAAAAATGGTTGGGATCCTAGTAAAGGATGATGGAAGGAAAACAGAAGCGATTGTACACAGTGGAACCCAAGAGGGCAGGAAGATAAACGATGTAGATGTAAAACTGAATGGAAGTGGCCATACAAATGGACAGAGGATAGAAAACATGGGGATCAAAATCTGTATCCCAGAGGCAGATGTGATGTCAATAGAGAAAGACAACCACCAGATAAAACCTAAGTGCGATCATTAATAAAGGATGGATTCACTGGAACAGGATTGGAAATGGAATTGGACCACGAGTAATGGACAATGAAATTAGGAAATATTGATCATGAAAATATAAAGAAGAATGAACCAGTAAATGGCCAAACAGTATAAAGGGCTTTAGGATAAACTAAGAAAACAGATAATAGATAGTAGGGTGAGATCATAGATAGAGGCTGAAGGTGTGTAGGTATAGATATTTGTAGGTGGATCTTAGCAGTATACGGTGAGCCTTCTCTGTTATGCATTCATGTGTGTTCTGTGATCACCAGATCTTATTATATAGAGAAGACAGGGACAGAGATCCCCTTTTTCATAATGACTCACTGGATTAAGATTTCCAGTTAGATATTTGACAAATATCGTGAGTCAATGGATTAGAAACCAATGTATGGAGAAAGAACCCCTTATAAAAATACGAGCTCTCAGTAAAATATTCTGAGCTCATGGATGAGCTGGATAAAAAGATGCCAGCCTCCCAACCCACCTCGGTATAGTGACCAGAGTTGTCACTTAGAGGGTTATCATTTGTAAAATGTGAAGTATGAACAGGTTTAAGCAAGTCACAGAGATATCCTGTGGACTCAAACCTGCATATACAAGTAGGAGGCAGAAATAAAACTCATGTAATGTTTGTAGTGAGATTAAATCGGTTTAGTAATGCTGGTTGGGTCAGCAGAGTAGGAATGTAAGTTGCCTGGTCACCTCTCTAAGGATAATTTCATCACTAAGTCATATTAGGCATACATAGATATGAGAGGGTCATAACAGTAGTTAGGAGCCTCTAGCTTTCAATGCATTAAATTAAAATTTTTTAACAAAAATTTTTAAAGGAGGGGAACGGAGTAATGTGATGATCGCACATACTGCGGTCACACATATAGATATTTAACATTTAAAAAATATTAAATATTGCATTTGGAATACTAAAAAGTGAGTTTAAAAAAAATTATAAACAAAGAAATGTTTTAATTAAGAAAGGAGAGGGAATTAGAATCGAAAAGATTCTTATCTTTTACCCTCCAAAGTTAAGATTTTGTGAAATGAAAAATAAGTTAGAAATATTGAAATTGTACATTAGAAAATTAATAGTAATAAAGAAATTTAAATGAAATACAAATTGAAATATGATGTATAAGAAAAGTAAAGTTTGAAAAGTTTAAATAAGAATAAAATAGAAATTTAAAACATGACCAAAAGATAAGGATCTGGGTCACAAAAGTACACATTTGACGATAAAACGAAATGCGTGTAGGGAGTGTGTTTAAAGTGGGGTAAAGACAACAATAATTTATGCTTGTCAGTAATTTCAAAAATATAAAAAACATTTTATTAAAAATCTGTGTAATTAAAAAAAAATGCAATAGTGCTACGAAAGTATGTAAAAACAAATCTATAGAAATGGCCGAAGGCATAGTAAGAAAAGAAAGGTGTGAATAAAAGCGAAAACAAAAAATTGAAAGGACAAAGGACTGTGGAATTTTTTTAATTAAAAAGTTTCAGTGTAATGATTAGGGTTGGAGACTTCTTGTGGAGAGGTTGGCAGAAACACTGCTCTGATAATAAGCAGCCATAGTTAACAAGATATGATTTCTAATGTCGGTGCCTCATCAAGAATGGCTGGCTAAGGGTCATCATGATCGCTTGCCAATTCAGACTCACTGTGCTCTAATGGTTCCTGTCTAGATGTAACAACTGCTGATGTAGCACCTGCCGGAGGATTCATTTTTTGCCTGGTCCTAAATGCAGAGGAGTTCCCACAACCAAAATCTAACTTAGGAGTGACCGAAATTCCAGTGGCGGTCAGCAAGACTTCAAAGTAATTCAGAGACTAAAAAACCTAAGTAAATATGTATACTACATTTTATATCTCCATGTGCACATACCTTTATTGAGACAATGGCCAAATTCTTACTTTGAATGAAAAAGACATTCTTTAACTTTTTAATATATACCTGGAATGACGATTTATAAATGTACAATCATTTATAGGATCTTTTATTTTGTTTACTTGTAGAATTGTAGCATATCTGTTTTTTATTGAGTGTAAATGGTTTTAAAGTATTTCTTTTATTGTTAATTTATTCTATTAAATATTTTTATTATTGATTTAAATCTGTTTCATCTCATTCTTCACCACTCCAAAAAGTAATATAGTCTTAGGGTTTGGGAAATAATTATTATTCATTTTTGAGTACTGAATTAACACATGAAACTAGTGGGCAGTATTTTGATCCCATTAAAATTTATAAATATCCAAGTGCTGTAACTCTTTAAATCTTACAGCAGTCGGGAGACAGTGACCAGGAAAGATAACCTGGGGCTATACCAGTATAGTTATAGTTTCAGTCAAGTACGAATATAGACTTGTTTATGTCCGTATGTTCTCTCTGCTTGTGGTAGTGGAAAGGGGACGATCTTGAATTTTAAGAATTCCCCATTATATATAAATAAAAGGGAAGTTAAGTGTTCGATCACCGGGTTTCTGTTACAATATATATATATGTTGACAATTAGAGGCTACAACATAACTTTTCAGCACAATAACTATATGAATCCTTTAAGTTAAACATCCCTCTTCATATCTAACTTATTAAAAACAGCCTTCAAAATTTAAAATTTATTTCAGCATCAAAAAAAATCATTTCATCATCAGGAGATCTGATATAAAGAGGATACTTCATTTTAAGACCTCAATATTGATTCAAAACAAAAAAATAAGAAGCTATTACTGTATTCTGGGTCTAAATCAGATCAGCTATATAAATGGAGTGATCTCTATTGATTATTCAAAATACATTCACATTAGTAAGTCCTGACATGAACAAATTCACATTAAAAAAAAATTAAAGCATAGTGTGACATAAGGTGCAAACATTTGCAATCCTTTCATGAACTAAGTCAATCATTTATTTTGAAAAAAAAACTATGATGGTGCAATGTTTAATCATCATTAGATTTTCATTACTAATTTTCAATTCCTTTAGGAATATTGTAATAAGATCTATAAGAATATAAAGATGGATGAGGACAAATTTGAGTTAGAGCATTGTCTCAAGCTTCCAATATTCCCAAAATATCTACTACTTCTTCTACAGTATGCCAATTAATATTTTTAATATATATATATATATATATATATATATATATAAATATATATATATATATATATATATACTGATATCATAATTAACTGCAAAGATGAATTCTCACAATCTTTACTATATACATATTGTAGTAGTTAGTCCTTGCTGTGAATTTTTTTTAAAAAGATATAATCTTTAAAAAATAATTTTTATTTTATTTTTATCATATGTAATTGCAGTCAAAATTATTGCTTTATAGAGATTTGTTGTGTCCATTTGTTTTGCATGTAAAGTCATTTTTTGTTTTAAACTGTTTATGTTTTTAAAAGTTGTTGAGATTAAATTAAAAAAAGGATGATTGGAATAATATAGACAATTATTTTACTTTTAATATTTATCAAAGAATGTTTGTGTGCTATGTATTTAAAAGAACACGGGAGATATAAGATTTAAATTTAATAAAATTATATATAAAAAATAAGTATTTAAGTTTTATTTTATTATTTTTGTTAATATTAAAATTAATTTTATATATAATTTTAATGCGCAAATACGCGCCAACAACCGAGCTTCATCAGGATTAAATAACAATATATTATAAACTCAAAATAATTATAATATCTAAAGAATAATGCCCGAGCGCTTTCAAGAGAACTTAGCTCTCATAATCATGGGCAACAAAGAATAAGCATAGCGTGTTGGTATATGCTAAAATATGCTGATATATGTAAATTAGTTGAAAATAAATGCATCAGCTCTAAATGATCCATTTCTTAGAGATTTTGTAACACGCATCTTTCCTATTCATAGCCTTATCATCAATAGCAATAAAACATGCTTCTTTAACTTTTTTCTTAATGTCATTTCTCTCCCTGCAAACTATTCTTGCATTTTTAGGTTCACATGCATGACCAGCTGATTTCTGATGTATTGCAAATATTGAGTTGCAATTTGGGTCTACCTGGGCCTTATTGTAAGAATATCTGTGCTGGGATAGTCTTGTAGAAAGAGTTGCTTTTGTTTCCCCATAGTATGATGCCATGCAGTTATTTTCTGGACATGAAATATTATATACGGCCTGAGAGGTGTTGTTGGGTGTTATAATGTCTTTGGTGTTATTAATAATTCTATTTGTATTAGGGGGTGTATGAAAGCTTAGTTGAAATTCTTTATTAAACACTGAGTAAAACTTTCTATGGGTAGTTGCAATATATGGTAACAAAATTCTATTTTTCTGCTGCTTAATAACATTGCTGTTTAATTTACTGTAAAATTGTCTAATCTTCCTATCAATTGTGTAATGCTTGAAGCCGAAATCTATTAGATTTCGGCTTCAAGCATTACACAATTGATAGGAAGATTAGACAATTTTACAGTAAATTAAACAGCAATGTTATTAAGCAGCAGAAAAATAGAATTTTGTTACCATATATTGCAACTACCCATAGAAAGTTTTTACTCAGTGTTTAATAAAGAATTTCAACTAAGCTTTCATACACCCCCTAATCAAATAGAATTATTAATAACACCAAAGACAATTATAACACCCAACAACACCTCTCAGGCCGTATATAATATTTCATGTCCAGAAAATAACTGCATGGCATCATACTATGGGAAACGAAAGCAACTCTTTCTACAAGACTATCCCAGCACAGATATTCTTACAATAAGGCCCAGGTAGACCCAAATTGCAACTCAATATTTGCAATACATCAGAAATCAGCTGGTCATGCATGTGAACCTAAAAATGCAAGAATAGTTTGCAGGGAGAGAAATGACATTAAGAGAAAAGTTAAAGAAGCATGTTTTATTGCTATTGATGATAAGGCTATGAATAGGAAAGATGCGTGTTACAAAATCTATAAGAAATGGATCATTTAGAGCTGACGCATTTATTTTCAACTAATTTACATATATCAGCATATTTTAGCATATACCAACATGCTATGCTTATTCTTTGTTGCCCATGATTATAAGAGCTAAGTTCTCTTGAAAGCGCTTGGGCATTATTCTTTAGATATTATAATTATTTTGAGTTTATAATATATTGTTATTTAATCCTGATGAAGCTCGGTTGTTGTGCGCGTATTTGCGCATTAAAATTATATATATGTATAGTAAGCACCTGAGTTTAATAATTTCTTTTTAAAGTTAATTTTATAAATAGTTGAATGCAAGGCATTTGATAACAAATGTTTAAGTTGTGTGTGTGTGAGAGAATATGCAAAATAAACAATGGAAAATTTTAGCATTGTCCATATGGTTTCTAGGAGATAACCATAGTAATTTCAGACATTATTAATTTTGAAGTAAGGGAGGTTGTTTACCTTCACAAAAAACAACAACTAGATACTTAATAAAAAACTTTTGATCCAACTAATGACAATAATAGTCAAGTTATTAACCTTGATAATCAACTAGATAAAAATAGTCTGACAGAAATTGTGAAGTCTCCATTTCAATTGCCTACATTACTGCTGAGTGTCTGTGGCATAATGTTAAAATAAAACAAAAGCCTAAAATTAAATAAAAGCCTATTTAACAAAAAAGAAAATCTATCTTTTCTAAACCTAATCACTGAAAACCTAATCACTGGCAAAGCTACATTTTAAAGATATTCAGAGGGAGAATGTTATTGCATGGACCAATTAATAAGGCTATCAACATTTTCAAGAATTCTTAAATTTTATGTCCACCTGTAATCATCTAAACAAATTTGGGGAACAACTTTTATTTAGAACTTTTAAAATTTAACAAAAATGAACTTTCTTTTAGTAATCTTTGCTTTGTTATTTTGTCAACAATTATCACCCAAGAAACTCACTGAAAAATCAGGTTAAATTAAACAGAAATGATTTGAAAATGAACTTTGAATTTAGGACTTTAGATTTTTTTAAAAAAAATAAAGACTTTATTTCCATTAATAATAATTTTATTATAAATTGTTGTTATGCATTTTTTTCTTCTTGGGTAATATATATATATATATATATATATATATATATATGTAATATATAGCAATATATATATATATATATATATATATATATATTGCTTTATATGTAATACATGTTTGCAAACATCCCATATAATGTTTTGATGTGAATGGTTATACTTTTTAAGGGTTATATAAAGATTATTAGAATTTATCATTATAAATTTTAAATATTATAAATACTTCATTCCAAGGTAAAAGAAATCATGTTGACATTCAGGGAGTCATTAGGAATACAAGTACTAGTAGTAAAAAATTGGTAAATTTGATTTGTTTTGTGAATAATTTGAATAGTGTAGTGGCCTTTGTATGCTTGTCATTGTCATACATGGTATCATGTGTATTTTTTATTTGTATAAGAGATGGTGAATTCCTTTTGTTACAAACTTGTTTGATCTGAGATATATGAATTTCTCTCATTGTGTAGTTATTTCATTTTTTATATAAGACATGATAAAACTCCTCTTATTATATGTTAAATGAGAATTACATGAATATACGTAGGCATATATTTACTTTACTTTTGCCACTTATTAAATAAGCCATTACTTGTGATTCTAAATTAGTTTGCTTAGAAGCTTCCTATATTTTATATCAGTAGATAAGTTCAATGTATTATTAAAATGAACTTTTACCTGCAAAATACATATAGAAGCTATATTCTAAATTAGTTATTTATTTTATTAGCAAATAATTATAATATTCTTTTATATAACCCTGCTTAAGATTTTTTTTTTCACTTTAGAGAAAATAGCACTAACATAAATAGCACCATTTCACTTTGGATTCATTTTTATTTTTCTTTAATACTTTGAAAAGCTGTAATAACTTCATAAATATATTTGTTATTAATGATAATATGATTTCACTTAAATGGTAATAAAATGTATACATTTTTTTATTAGATTTGGTTTTCATGTATTTTCTTTATAAGATCTACACTTATCATTAACTTATGGTCACACATATTAGATTGACTGTGGCATTTTGATATTTACCCTGAGTTATTAAATACATATTCACTAATAATTTCTTTTGCCTAGCTATATTAAATTACTATTAGATAATATAACATTGTAATATAAAGAGGAAAAAGATGATGTATACATTAAAAAAAACTTTAGGATTATTTGTTTATTTATTTTAAATATATTTTGAAATCAATAAAATGCCCTTTTGATTTTTATCTAAATTTCTCTCTTTCATGATAATTTTATTTGACCTATAAGTGATTACAAAAAAATATAAATAAAAAGATAACAAGAATTAACTAGACGAGATTACAGGGTGATATATACAAAGAAGAAATTATCCAAAAGTCAGTAGAATATAAAGTGAATGTTAGTGAAGAACTTAGTCTGTGGATGCAAGGTGAATATTATTCATCTAGTCTATAATGAAATACCTTTGTTAGAAAACCCTGTTTTGGAAAGTTATGGTTGGAGAGTTTTATCAAATCATAATAGTTATTTTCATATGAATTATTTAGGGGTTGGTTGGAGAGGTGCTGTTTAGGCCAGTTGTGAATTCCCAGGTTAATATGGCCAGGTATGGATCAGCCTCTCTCTTGTCTGTTTCTTGGATATTTTTAATTATGTTGAGGAAGCAGTTATTGATTTCATCAAGTGGTAATTTTTGAAAAATCATCTTGCATCTGGTCAACCAGATGGCAAAGTTTATGTAAGTGGCAAGCCTGATTTCAGCGAAAATGCCTCTATTCAAAACCCCTTGAAGGGATGTTAGGTGTGGACCATTATTATCAATGCATTTCTGGAAGTTTTGTCTTAGTCCTTGCCAGACTGGGCAAAAGCAAAGGATATGGTCCATATCTTCCAGGCTGGAAAGACAGAGACAACATATGGGATCT
>JAQFVV010002690.1:10000-20844 GCA_028023455.1 Epiperipatus broadwayi | reverse complement strand
ATCAACAACAACAACAACAATAATAATAATAATAATAATAATAATAATAATAATAATTATTATTATTATTATTATTATTATTATTATTATTATTATTATTATTTAATTTAATTTAATTTAGTACATTTAACAGATTTTACATCCAAACAAAAAAATGCACAGCTAATCTAGTTCACAAAGCATTTGCAGAGTTTTTTGCACAGTAGTCCTAAATGTTCTATCATCTGTTTCAAATATATTAACAGCATTAAAGTATTTATTGTACAATCTAGGTAATTTTACTAATGCTGAATTTTTTAATGTTTCACTTTTAAATTTTGGAATATTATACATATTTTTTGGTCTCGTATCCTTTATCTTTAGCTTAAATGATAATGTTGTTTGGCAACTTCTCACATCTATTATACCTGATGTAATTTTTTTAAAATACTTCATATCAGTATAGATTCATCTTTTCTAGAGTGCAATGTTGTCACATATTATTTCTGATTTAATGTATCTGAAAAAAATTTTATAAACCTTTTCCAGTGCTAATCTATTATTTAATTTATATGAGTTCCATATCAAAGATCCATAATTTAAAATAGGTAAGACCAATGTATGAAACAAATACACACATGTATTTCTCTTAAACATTTTACAGTTTCTGAGAATTAAACCCATTATTTTATAACTTTTTGTAATAATATTTTGAATATTATTATTAAATGCTCCATTATTATTAAAAATAATACCTAAATCTTTATGATCTTCTTTTCTTAAAATACTTTTTGAGTTTAGTGTATAATTAAACAGACTTGTAGTTGATTTTTTAGAAAATGATATGACACAACATTTTTCAATGTTAATTTCCATATAGTTTTCCACACACCAATCCTGAAAATTCTTGATATCAGACTGCAAAATCTTCTGATCATCAAAATTTTTAATAGTTTTATATAGTTTATTATCATCTGCAAAGCTGAGAATGTCAGAACCACTTACACACTGCTCTATATCCAAAGAATAAACTGAAAAAAGCAGTGGTCCAAGTATACTTCCTTGAGGCACTCCAGCATTACTAAAATATGTGTATGATTTTGCAGACCCAAAAGATACAAAATTAGATCTATTTGAGACAAAAGATACAAACCACTGCAAAAGTTCACAACTAAAACCAATCTTGTGCAACTTACTAATCAATCTAGAGTGATCTACTCGGTCAAATGCTTTGCTTAAATCAAAATAAATCACATCTAGCTGTAATTTGTTATCAATTGCATTTGCAATAGCATGTTGAATATGTATCAAATTAGTCTCAACAGATCTACCTGGGATAAAACCATGTTGTGTTTTAGATAAAGATTTACATACTTTATCTATTATCTTGTTATACACACATTTTTCAAAGATTTTTCCAGATATACATAATAATGAAATAGGTCTATAATTACTAACATCATTTGATTTGACTTTTGGTATTGGTATAACTTTTGCAACTTTCCAAGAATCAGGAAAAATACCCTGCTGCAAAGAGATATTAAAAATATACCAAAGCACTGGAGCTAGAAGTTCAGCACATCCTTTATAAATAAAAACAGGTAGCATATCATATCCACAACTTTTTTTATTTTTAAGCTGTTTTATTGCTAATAAAATGTCATTATAATTTAATGAGTCAATAACTATTAAATCATTACTTTTAAAAGCAAATTTAACTATATATGATTTAGATGGCACATTTTTCTCTGTACATGATGAGAAATAGTTGGCAAAAACATCAGCTGTAAGACTCCCATTGTCAATTGACATTTTATTTTTTACACCAGAATGCTTTTTAATAAATGACCAAAAGTAATTTGAATTGCACTTTATATTGTCCTCTAGTTTCTCAATATATCTTTTGAAATCAATTTTTTCTATTGTTTTAAATAATCTTCTAAAATTTATAAAGTTATTATAATATATTATTGATCCTGATTTCTTAAACAACTTATGATGCTTATGTTTTCTTTTGTAAATGCAAATCAATTTCTTAGAGAACCAAGGAGGATATTTTTTAGATGATTCATAGCATAATGGTATTCTATTATTTAAAATGTTTTGCATAATTTTTTGAAACAGATGTACTAACTCATTTACATTTGGGGAACAATATATTTGGTCTCAATCAGCATACTTGATGTCATAATATAAATTATAATAATCACCAAGTTTATAATTTCTATTTGAAGTTATCATACCCTTATTTAATAATATGTGTTTGACATAAACAAAAAACTCAATTGCTGGATGATGAGAGTCTTCCTTCAATAATGGCTGTACACTATACCTCACGTCTACATCATTAAAGTTAATTAATATAAAATCTAAAATACATCCATTATTATTTTTTAACTGATTTCTTTGTACTACACCAGTTATATTTATAAATTCTATAATTCTTTGTCCTTTATTTATTTCATTACTGCATAATCCAGTTACTTCATCTGCTGTCATTACATACCGTGCATTAATCTCACCACAAATCAAAATATTGTGCTTGTAATTAAGTAAATATTTTTCCAATTTCTCCAAATTATTATTCAGTTCAATTATATTAATATAAGGAGGAATATATATATTCCCAACCAGAAAAATTTGAAATCCTAATATCATTTCAATCCAAATAGAATCAACAAAATTCAGTTCTATATTTACTTGCTTGGTTACAATGTTGTTTTTAACTGCCAAAAAAATACCTCCACCTCTTGAAAGCTTCGAATTTACATGATCATGTCTATATAGTAAATATCTATGATCGACAATCTGATCAATAACAAATTGATCATTCAACCATGTTTCCGTCAAGGCTATTAAATCATATTCTTCTTCAAAAACAGCATTCAATAACTGACATTTAGTTCTTAACCCTCTAGCATTTTGCATATACCAACTGAAAATGTTACTTTTATTAATTAACTTCTTATTACCATTATTATGTGAAGAATTTTTATATATTCTATTACAATCTTTATAAATGCAATAATCCATTATACATTACTAATATTATCCTCAACTACCTGATCCTTTATTTGTTCATTAACAATTAAATCATTATTTAATTTCCCATAAAATGGATATATATAAATGCCTGACGCCCAAAAATTTAAATTAATTATTTCACTCATGTCATTTTCTTTGACAGAAATATAAAATGAGGAATAAAATTTATTTGCAGGTATAAACTTATGACATACCACTGTTGTATCTAACTTTCCTGTTATATAAGCAATCACATCTTTTGACGTACCTTCTGGATTTAATCTAGTCAAAAAGAATCTTTTAATTTTATCGTAGAAAAAAAAAAAGAATCTTTTATATTTTTGTTTAACAGGAATAGCTTTTAATCGTGTGTCAGCAAGATTTCCTATTATAGCATTTTTGTTAAACGCATTAGATTTTGCATTTCTTTTTTTGTGAGCAACTAATTCAAACCCTTCTAAATCAATGTCTTTTTTTAAATGAAGACCGCTGCTATTAACTTTTGTATTTTTAAAATATTCTGTTTTAACATTTTTATTTTCTACAGTTAGACCTTGAGTTAAAACATCAGTCCACTTTTTAACACCATTATTAGAAATAATATCTCCCCTTTCAAAATTAGATTGTTGGTGACATGAATTTTCAGCAATTATTTTCTCTGGTTCAATAATAATAATAATAATAATAATAATAATAATAATAATAATAATAATAATAATAATAATAATAATAATAATAATAATAATAATAATAATAATAATAATAATAATAATAATAATAATAATAATAATAATAATAATAATAATAATAATAATAATAATAATAATAATAATAATAATAATAATAATAATAATAATAATAATAATAATAATAATAATAATAATAATAATAATAATAATAATAATAATAATAATAATAATAATAATAATAATAATAATAATAATAATAATAATAATAATAATAATAATAATAATAATAATAATAATAATAATAATAATAATAATAATAATAATAATAATAATAATAATAATAATAATAATAATAATAATAATAATAATAATAATAATAATAATAATAATAATAATAATAATAATAATAATAATAATAATAATAATAATAATAATAATAATAATAATAATAATAATAATAATAATAATAATAATAATAATAATAATAATAATAATAATAATAATAAAAAAAATAATAATAATAATAATAATAATAATAATAATCCCGCAGCAAATCTCTGCTGAGGTAAGAAGCAATCCTTAAGTTCTCCGATGTAAGTATTTATTTTTTTCTTTTGTTCCAACTTGTTATTCGCAAAACAAACATAATACAGGAAAAATCGAATCATATAATAGATTAATAGTGTTTTTTGAAAAATATCGGTGTGTTTTCATATCTTTTTTTAAAAAAAAAAATACTGACTTGAGCCAGAATAAATCATGGCTACTGCCCAGTCAAGCGTGAGCGAATTAAGCACCAATACGAAATTAACAACATCGTTAGTTTCAACATCGCCTATTTCGTATGCAAAAGTACTTAAAAGTAATAGCAATACTACAGCACCAACCCAAATACCGCGTTTCCGTAGAACAAACACAAATGATATAAAAAATCTTGATCTAAACACTCGAGAAGAAAATCAACCCCCAGCCACAATCTGGACAAAAGAAATGCTTGAAAATGTGACGGACCGTTTCAGTAATACGGTGCCTCGTATGTTATTTGAAACATTTCGCAGGTTTTTTTCACCAACATCGTTAGTACTTGCAGTAACCGATAATCAATGCTCATTATATCATTTCCCAAAAGCTTTATTATATGAAGCAATCACGCAAAATGCACTATGGGAAACAATCTCTTGTATCGCTGACCATCCAAATTCTCGATATATAACCATTGATTTTTATACTCAGCAGCAAAAAGAACGTTTTCAATCCACTATTTTAGCACTTGATAATTACGCACTCGTAATTATAGATGAAAACCGGAAAAATATAATTACTGGAGTGCTTAAAAATACTTATCTTAAATACAACGTACAAGATTTTCAAAAAATGATAAACCCGTTTGGAAAAGTAATTGCCCTACAGCCTATATATTTAAAAGACACACCTATACCGATATGTAGTAATCGTTTTGAATTTAAAATAAAACTACATAAAAACGTAGATGCCTCAACGATTCCAACACAGATTACAGATCAAGAAGCGACACTCTCGCTTCACATAAGAGGTCTAAAGCCACATTGTTTTGGCTGTGGACAGAGAGGACACCTAGCAACTCAGTGCGATAACACAAAAAGCAATCACTGTGAACAAACTAAAATCCTCTCCCCAGAACAACCCAGTGATGATGAAAATAAAATTTATAATAACACTACATCCATTGGCAACCCAATAATAGAAACCGGAAAAAAACATGTTCAAACACCCACAAACAAAAATGATAACGGAGCAGAATTGCCTATCCCAAAGACCAACCAAAAAAATAATAACACAAAAACTAACACAGACACCCAAGATTCAAACAAAAATAACTCGCAAGAAACCACAACACAAAATACAGCAATTACATCACAGGATCAGCATCTCAATAAAACAAAAGGTGTACCAAGTAAAAATCAACAAACAGAAAATAAACACACACAGCTATATAATGAAAATATAAATCCAGATAATATAAAGATACCAATAAAAAAAAAAACTACAATTATAAACAAAACTGCATCAAACATAATGGATGCAATAGAAGCCCCTCTTCCACCTATTCAAGAGAATACACCAGAGGGAAAAAGAAAGCCAGGTAGACCACCTAAAAACCATGAATCCAAAAAGGCAAAAAAAACAGACCAAAAGCACAACTCATCAGACATATACAACTTAGAAAATGATGAAATAGAAATGGATGTAAGCCAACAACAAATGGACACCTGTTCAGTTTCATCACAAATTGCCTGTATAGAGTCTGAACCAATATTAAATGAAAGAAAAACTGATAATAAACCCAACAATGTCTTAAATATGTATCAGCATCCATCTACTGCAATATAAACAAAAATTTAGTATTAAAAATAAATAAAAATCTATACCCTGTTAAAAAATTATCCTAAAAACATGAAGATAAAAATTGGATCTCTCAACATTAGAGGCTTAAATGCCACCAAAAAACTTTTTGATCTCAAAAAATGGTTACATACAACACAACCACACATACTGGGGCTATTGGAAACAAAAATATACAGCAGCTCTCAAATTGATCCATCAAAATATTTAGTCAGCCAAGGTTTTTGTGCCTGCTCAAGGCAATCATCATCACCATCAGGTGGCACAGGCATAATTATATCCCACAACTGCCCTTTCGATTCTTTTAAAATTATATATATTGACTCTAATCTTATCATATTAACACTCCATCATAAAAATATCACACTTAACCTAGTATTTGTATATATACCACCAGGCCCTGTCATCATCTCCAGAATAATAGCAACAATAAATTCAATGCTTACAGCAACACCAAATCCCATAATACTCCTGGGAGATTTCAACATGACCTACCAAACTTTTGTCACCAAATGGATCCATCAAATAACAATCCCACTTATGAGTGCTGAAGGTTTTCTCCCATCAAACTCAATATCTTTTAATAACAATAGATATAAGTCACTTATTGATTTGTGTTTCTACTCACCAATGTTACATCATTATTTTAATCTTGAACTCTGTCCATCTATAATCTCAGATCATGCTGCCCAGTTCATCACCCTCGACCTAACAAAAATACAGAATACAACAATAGCCCTCCAAAAGACTATGAGAATACTTCTTCCAGCCCAAACAACTGAATTCTTATATTCAGAAACATATATAATGCTCAAAAACTTCAAAACATGTCACTCAATCCAGTACAAAAGTATATAGCATTCACCAATATACTTTCTTTCAACATCAATCATATTACTTGCAATTCAACACCCCCACCAGATTATTAGCTTTGGCAGATGAACTACATAAAAGAATAACCATTTCCAGACCAACTACAGATAATCAAACACAAATTAAAAAACTTACAGAAATGTACAACAATACATGCAATACACTAAAGCAATATGTAGCAACAAAAAATAAAAAAATATGCCTTACACAACAACATACTTGGACCAGAGCATACATACGGTGGGCATTGGGATACCCATCCACAGTCAGAGTGCCTATGGCACTTGAAATAGATGGCTCTATAACAGCTGGACATAACATGATAAACCCAATATATCAACACTTTAAAAAAAACTGCAAAAACAAAGAGTGTACATACCAAATGAAGACATATTTGGAGACCCTGAAACAGATGCACCAATAACAACAACTGACATTGTATTTCAACTTGCAACAATAACAAACACATGTCACCCAGGACCACAAGGAATTCCCAAATTTGTGTTCAAACATCTTAGTCACTTCACAGCAAAATACCTGTGCGATCTAGCCAATTACATATCCCAAAAAATTTACAACATACAAAGTCTATACCCAATTGCAATGGTTCCATTTAACAAAAAACCAACAGCAATATCATCTTTATCTAATCTATGATGAATTTCAATGGGACCTTTAGAAATAAAAATTCTTGTAAGAGTAATAAAGGAAAAAATAGAACAATACATACTCCCTGTGTTATCATCAGCACAATATGCCAAAAAAGGATCATCCATTGGCCAGGGTGCCTTAATGTACAAAAAATTATTTAGTAAAAAAAAGAAAGAAATATGCACCAATGTATAATTCAACTAGACATTGAGGCAGCTTTTGACACAGTGTCTATAGCCAAATTATTAGATGTGCTGAAAAAACCAACAACACCTCCATCCCTACTATATATAATAGCCAATCTGCTACTCGGTCATGAAATTCACATCACATTAAATGGGAAAAAATCACCAGCCTTCAGACTGAGTCAATCCATCCCACAAGGATCCCCCCTAAGTGCCTTGCTCTTTACAATATATATAAATCCCCTATTAATAGACATACAAAAAAAAATAAAAGGCATTCAAATTCCAAACACTGCTTTAAATATATCATGCATAGCCTATATGTATGATGTAACCGTTTTCCTCCCCTCTAAAAAGAACCTCCCCATATTACAAGAGATAATCAAGAATTATACTTCAAATTTTAAATTAAAAATTAACACAAATAAAACTGCTGCATGGTCAATATATACAGGCAAGCACTGTACAGAGATGTTTAATGGTAAACCATCTGCTTTCCTTGGTTTCCCATTCTTCCTTGGAACCAATGGAATGAGGCAAAAAATTCAAAATAAATTAAAAAAAGATGCTGAAAAAATCACAGCCTCACTTGAAAAGTCATACCTGTCAATATACGCAAAGGTAGCACTATTTAATCAACTTATAATTACAAAAATTACATACTACACACCTATAATCAAATTTGCAAAAACATTCATATCTAAAATCTCGTCAATCTGTAACAAACTAATATGGAAGAGAAAGACAGTGGCAATCTCTTTAAAAAATCTGAGCAGACCACCACATAGCAATGGATTTGGACTCCATACAATTAATGTTTTTTACACACAGAAATCAGTAAATCTAATAACAGCAACCATAAAAAAATATTCCAGACCTGGAGTGTGTACAGTATAATACCCACAGACAGACTACTCCCTTCATATGGATATCTATCCACACTGATTGAAGAACTCAAGCCAATATACAACAAAATATCACTCAATAATGACAACAAGTATACATACTGGGACATTTATAATATACTATATCCAAACCAGACACCTAATCTACATCCATCAGTTCTTGGGATAGACAACAGGCAACAATTCAGAAAATGGTCATTAGAACCAAAATTTTTTAATTTTCTACTTAAGCTTAATCTCAATGCTCTGCCCACAACACATTTCCTTAGATTTTGTAGATTCTATACAAATATAGACCCCATGTGTGGGATATGTCATAGAGAAGAAGAGACACAAGATCATTTTCTTCATTCCTGCAGTGCCCTAGAAACAATACGTCACACAATGTTTACCACATACAGAAAGGCTATCATTTCAATTGATGAAATAATAAATACTTTTAAAAAAGGCAACAGCCCTGCTATTCGTGCAGCAACATACAGCCTTTATCCCTACTGGTGTACCAGATGCACTTTTGCACTTGCCAATAACCCTCGATGCCACCCAGCAACATATTCAATAAAACTAGAACTGTTCAGAAAAAGAGACAGCACCCTAGCTCAACCAGATGTGGTTGCAGCCACATGATCACACTTGAAACAAAGATCCAGTCTATGAAATATAAAGGCCAATAAGATAGATAATGACATTTTCAACATCAGCATTTTTTCCAACTTCAAAAAGATGCAAGCATAAACTGAACTAAATAGAAGACCAAATTTAAAAACAAAAAGAAAAAAGAAAAGTATGCAGAAATGATAAAGACTTATATACTGAAAGTTGTAATTTGTTTTTCATTTGTAACAAATCAATATATTACTAGATGTGACTCTGTAACTTTTTAGACTCAATAAAGTTTTGCTTTGAAACATCATCATCATCATCATCATCATCATCATCATCATCATCATCATAATAATAATAATAATAATAATAATAATAATAATAATAATAATAATAATAATAATAATAATAATAATAATAATAATAATAATAATAATAATAATAATAATAATAATAATAATAATAATAATAATAATAATAATAATAATAATAATAATAATAATAATAATAATAATAATAATAATAATAATAATAATAATAATAATAATAATAATCAATTCAATTTCAATTCAATTTTCAATTCAATTTATTCTATGAAATAAAACAAAGTACATCACAAATATTTAAAAACTCCAAACAAGAAAAATCTTGTGTGTGGAATTTACATGTAAAAATAAATTAAATAAAAATACAATCAAAAACTCAAAAGAACAGTTTAGGAAATAAATAAAATTAATTAAATAAATAAAATAAATGCCAAAATTAATACATACTACATAACCATTGACACAAATATTTTTTGAATGATATATAAGAAATATTATTCAGATCAATTGAACATTCATATACAAATTTATTAAACAACTTTGACCCAGAATAAACATATTGTCTTCTACTAGATTCCTTAAAAAATTTTGGTAAAGGTAATTGAAATTTATTAGAAAGACGAGTATTTAGAACATAAACTCTAGAATTCAGAAAAGGTTTAGCACAAAAAATATCAAAAATAACTCTATATTGATATAAGTGATTTACATCAAATAAACCAAATGCAATATAAATATCTCGAACAGAAGAGGAACGAGATCTACCAAAAATAATGCGCAAAGTATAATTTTGCAAAACACGCAAAGAAGATAAAATATGTGGAGAAGCATTACCCCAAATAATGATATTGTAAGATAAAATACTCTGATAACAGGCAATGTAAATAAAAATGAGAGCAGACCTAGGAAGAAATTTAACTAAATAATAAAACATATAGTTTAAATTACATAACCGTTGACAAAGATAGGTAATGTGATTTGTCCAGGACAATCTGGAGTCGATATATATTCCCAAATAACAATAATTATCTACCAAAGGAATATTCTCACAAGTACATATACTATTATAATGCAAAATATACTTACAGCAAATTTTAATCTTAAGAGAAAAAAAAGTACGCTTGTAAGAAAAAAGAATAGCTTTTGTTTTATAATAATAATAATAATAATAATAATAATAATAATAATAATAATAATAATAATAATAATAATAATAATAATAATAAT
>JAQFVV010002690.1:0-5000 GCA_028023455.1 Epiperipatus broadwayi | reverse complement strand
CCGTTCACCATGAAGCATCAAATTAAATGGATATTAACAAATACATTAACCCCATGTGGGGGAGGGGGCAATGAAACATATCAAAGTGTAAATCCCCATTTTTAGATATATAAAAGTTTATAATAGAATGCACAAGAATTTAAACCCAAAGATTAATGAGTGTTAGAAATAAACACATGAAATATGCTAATTATTAATAGTCAGACTGGGTATTCAACCATATTTCTTAACCATCACTTCTATCAAAGTATAAATACAGAGAGGGTCTATCTCTTGCCATTATGCATATAATTTATTTATCGTATATCTGCCATATTGCAGATTAGGGTGCCACCTTTAAAATGAAAACCATTTATAAGTCAGGTTCAAATCTCCTCCTAATTACTTAGATGTTAGTCCTTCTATTTCTTGACTACTAGCTCAGAAAACATGGCAATGCATCACAGGGTAATGTGTAATAGCTATTCTTAACTAGGTCTGAATAAGAGGGAAAAAAGACAATTAAATTTAAAGTAATATAAATATAATAGTAAACAAAAAAATTATTTACACATATATAATATTTATATTTCTTATAATTAAAAAGGTATATATATTTAAGTATAATTATATTGGAGAAAATTCATTTAACTAAATTGAATTCAACTTATAAACTTCAATATGCATACATCCAATATAGAGCAATCGTACAATTATTATTATTCAACTAATATCAATCTGTAATCTTCATAATACGAATAAAGATTGGCAAAAATATAAATCAATCAGTTAAAAAAATATACAAATTGTAATAAATATTATAAATTCTATTTAATATAACTTTAAAAAATTTAAATTAAGAAAATTTAAATGTGTACTTAAAAAAAAGGTGTTGATGATTATTCAGGGGGAATTAATATTATTTTTAATTTTGCTATAATTCTTATTTTTTATAAAGGTCTTTTTTAAATTGATTAAAGAGTAAAATCAGCATTCTGATGATGTAATAAGATTGAGGTCTTTTTATTTTTTATTTATTTAGAATAACGAATAAGTTTGAACCCTTTTTGAAAAACAACACTGATTTATAGAACAGTCACTATTGAAAAAATTCAAAGCTTCATTTGCTGTGCTTTTCTTGATTAAATTTTTCAGATAGAATGATGGTATGGCGGATTATGAGTTTATCATGGTTAGACTGGCAAAAATTAGATGAAAGATAAAGGCATTGTTTGTTCTAGATCATCAGTTGTTGGTTCAAGTATTAATAACACATTTTAAAATTAGACATCATCAGGAGGTTACGTAGTCCAGGTTTCCTTTTTCACCCCAGCATAGTGAGATTTTCGCATTGCATGGTTTTTTATATTATCTGTGATTAATAGTTTATAAGTTAACTGCTTCTTTAGTAACTGAAAATGCAATTTTTGCTGGTTGAGATGGTCGACAAGATCTAGACTGCAACAAGGTTACAGCTTATTTAAAATAAAAAAACTCTCTTTAAAAAAAACCTACCAACAATGAGTACCTATCACTACCTTTTTATACCAATGCCATTCGAGATAGAACTTAACCAATCAACGTACTTTTAATTATTGTTATAAATTAATTAGTTTCTCTCTAAAATTATTCTTATCTTTAATTTGAATGATTGACATTCATTTTATTAGTAATTTTACAAAATTTAAATTTCTCTTTTCTCTTTATATACAGAACTTTTTGATAAGACATAAATTTTTAATTAATATTATATAAGCAATAATTTCTTATTAAATTAATTAATTAAATGATCAGCAAGGAATATAACTTAGATAAAAGTTTCCTCTTTCTTTCCTCTTATATATATATATATATATATATATATATATATATATATATATATATATATATTGCTGTTATGAACAAAGAATGAAAGAAAGAAATGGCCTATGATTTTCATTAAAAAAAAATTAATTTCGATTTGGATACTTTTGTTCACAACTTGAACCCTTAAAAGGCTTTATTGTTATAAATAGAATAGATGTATTCTTCATTTAATTTTATTTTAAGACATTATATAATTCTACCTTTCCCCCAAGATCAGTTTTAATAGCACAGCAAAATGCATTAGAGATCATTTATTAATACACTATATAATTACACTGATTACATTTAACTTTGTATATTAGGAATAAACTTTTTTTTTTTTTAATTTCTCTTTAATATATATATATATATATATACATATTTTAATGTGTGTGTGTGTGTAGAGTTTGTAAGATCAGATTAACTTTATGTTAAATGAAATGGGGCCTTAACTGGTACAACATATGTAACAGTTCATCTGTAATCACATTATTTAGCTTTAAGTTTTGTGCGAGGACATCAAAATTTACAGATAGTAATGGTTGATATTTTCTATGCATTTTAAACATGCACATACTTATACCTGTATGTATATATTATATATGCAATGTAAGTTAAAATATTATAGTGTAGAAAGTTAATTTTTTTGTATATATTAATTTCTACTTTTTTTTAATTTAACTTCTTTATTAATTATGGATATGGGGGAGAGAAAAACCTATAATGTTTTCCTGAAGGTTTGTGATGATGATATTTTAAATGTGATAATATTTTGGACTATTTCCATCATCTATCATTCAATATTGAATGTCTAGAAGTTTTTCGATCTTTTGTAAAACTTTTCCAAATATAAACAACTGTTGGTAATAACACACATGACAACATAAGTTAGTAGATTAAACAATGTTTTGAGTGATATTTTTTCCCATTCTTTTTCTGATCTGTCCAGTAACAAGGTTAGCATAAAAATAAAGCTTACAACTTTAGAATCTTGAATATTGAATTTTAAGACAGAATGCTGGGCTGTACCTTTCCCTAATGGGGGGTGGAGATGGTGTTTGGAACAGCAGAATAACATAGTTGTGACTTTTTAATATGGCATTCTGTCATCGCAAAAAAGGTATGACATTCTGACATTGCAAACACAGGAAGCAGGTCTTATACTGTAAGTATCAATAATAATAAAAATATATTTAATTTTTAAATATACTAAAAAACTTTAATTGTTCTCCTTGGTAAGACTTTTTGTAAGCTTTCAACTTTTGATTTTCATATTAAATTGCTATTTTATATCACAATTCAAAAATTGAATTTGGTAGTGATATATGTTTGCAAATAAAAAAATTCTAAAAATTTATATTGGAAGTTTGCAAATATTAAAAAAAAGATTATAATAAGAATAGAAGATGCCTTCATCATTGAGCATGTGGTAGAACAAAGTAATTATTGAAAATGAACAAAATCTTTTTTAATTGAAATTTGTTTTCAAAATGTGGACAAAACATATTAATCTCTGATAAATCTATTAATTACTGCTTTAAAATATTAAAATTGTATCATAATTTTTAAAATATCTCAAATTATTTTAAGACAGCAAAGACAATGATGTATTAGTTATAATTTTATAAGGTGAGCTAATAAGAACAGTGTGATATTCTTTTTTAACATCACATTAGAAATTATTATCTTTTATTTTTAAAAAATAAAATATATATGTTTTAAAAACAGTATAATAATGTATATTTTTGATTTTTAATAATTATTACACAAATATTGTGTAAAAATAATCATAAACTTTGCAAAGAAGTAATGTTTTTATTTATACCAAAACATTTTTGAAATAAGTTTGCAAATAGTATGAACACTGATTACAAAGAAGTATATCAATCAAAGAGAAGAAATCAGTACTTAGAAGTCTTTTCTTTCACCACTATTTGATTTCCCTAACCTTTTTTGATATTTTAAAATTTTAAAAATTAATATTTTATAACAAAGTGAACTTATGAATTAAAAAAATAGTGAAATATTTCAATAGATGGCTCTACAAATGAATTTTTTTAAAAAAATATGATAATAGCATTTTTTAAAGATTTCTCTGACCAAATTAATAATTAGTAACTAAAATAATTTACATGGAGGGAGAGACAGAAACCAATATAATTTGGAGGCTCAGGAAGTCATTTTTTTGTTTCTCAATACAAATTAAATACTTAAATGTTAAAATAATAATACATTTACTAATTTTTAAAATATTAATTAATATAAAAAAATTGTTTAATTATCTTATAAATTAAATCCAATTGAAGGTTACATATATATAGAACTAAAACAAGCTTTTTAAAACATACCTTAATTACGCTTAAACTTTTGTAAAAAGATTAAAGGATTATTTAGAAAAAAAATTAAGTGTGAATAAAAATTTTATTTAGAGAACTAAACAATTTTTGATTAAAAAAGAAGGGGAGAAAATTTTTACATTAAAAATGGCCTCAAATATTTATTTTATGTTAATTCATTTCTATTAATATTTTAATAAAAATATTTTTAATATATTGTGCCTTATTTAATGATTATTTTAATATGATATCTGAGGCAATGGCCTTGTAATCTCATATGTTGGGTCAGTCTTCAATTCTGATAATAATATAAAAATATTTTATTTGATTTTTTATTATAATTAATTAAAATTTAAATATAAATATTAAAAATTATTTATGTATAAAAGAATAAAAAACAGGGGAAAGCTGTCTTAATTATTACTATGGGCCTGGTGCATAGCAAACATTTTTATCTTGAAATTAGTATTCATTAGCTTTAATTTAAGAAAGCATAAAGACCAAAGACACTGTGCATGTGCACATTATATCATCTGATCCATCTTTCATTTTACATTCAGAAAATTTAATTTTCATTTCTCTGTGATAAAAATTAATGACTTTATAATGTTTTTGCCTATAGAATATTTTTTTTCACATTTGTTATTCTTATGGTTTAATGTTCATCAAGAAATTTACAGCAGAGAATAATTGATTATTCAACTGATTCAAAGAGTGACAATGATTTTTCTAAATAGGACTAGGAGACTAAGATTTCTTGCAGTTTTCTATTAGTGATTTTTTAGAAGGAGCATTAGTTTTGGTTTAAAAAATGTAATAAGTCATACTTGTCCATAAGTG
>JAQFVV010002689.1:0-20852 GCA_028023455.1 Epiperipatus broadwayi | reverse complement strand
TCTCTCTCTCTCTCTCTCTCTCTCTCTCTCTCTCTCTCTCTCTCTCTCTCTCTCTCTCTCTCTCTCTATCTATCTATCTATCTATCTATCTATCTATCTATCTATCTATCTATCTATCTATCTATCTATCTATCTATCTATCTATCTATCTATCTATCTATCTATCTATCTATCTATCTATCTATCTATCTATCTATCTATCTATCTATCTATCTATCTATCTATCTATCTATCTATCTATCTATCTATCTATCTATCTATCTATCTATCTATCTATCTATCTATCTATCTATCTATCTATCTATCTATCTATCTATCTATCTATCTATCTATCTATCTATCTATCTATCTATCTATCTATCTATCTATCTATCTATCTATCTATCTATCTATCTATCTATCTATCTATCTATCTATCTATCTATCTATCTATCTATCTATCTATCTATCTATCTATCTATCTATCTATCTATCTATCTATCTATCTATCTATCTATCTATCTATCTATCTATCTATCTATCTATCTATCTATCTATCTATCTATCTATCTATCTATCTATCTATCTATCTATCTATCTATCTATCTATCTATCTATCTATCTATCTATCTATCTATCTATCTATCTATCTATCTATCTATCTATCTATCTATCTATCTATCTATCTATCTATCTATCTATCTATCTATCTATCTATCTATCTATCTATCTATCTATCTATCTATCTATCTATCTATCTATCTATCTATCTATCTATCTATCTATCTATCTATCTATCTATCTATCTATCTATCTATCTATCTATCTATCTATCTATCTATCTATCTATCTATCTATCTATCTATCTATCTATCTATCTATCTATCTATCTATCTATCTATCTATCTATCTATCTATCTATCTATCTATCTATCTATCTATCTATCTATCTATCTATCTATCTATCTATCTATCTATCTATCTATCTATCTATCTATCTATCTATCTATCTATCTATCTATCTATCTATCTATCTATCTATCTATCTATCTATCTATCTATCTATCTATCTATCTATCTATCTATCTATCTATCTATCTATCTATCTATCTATCTATCTATCTATCTATCTATCTATCTATCTATCTATCTATCTATCTATCTATCTATCTATCTATCTATCTATCTATCTATCTATCTATCTATCTATCTATCTATCTATCTATCTATCTATCTATCTATCTATCTATCTATCTATCTATCTATCTATCTATCTATCTATCTATCTATCTATCTATCTATCTATCTATCTATCTATCTATCTATCTATCTATCTATCTATCTATCTCTTTTTCTTATTGTTGTTATGGAAACTGCTATAGTTTTAAAATGTTATATTTGAAAGAAATATTTCTCCTGATGAAAATTTTTTTATTATTGCTAATTAATAAAAATGGTAAATGATTGTTTTGAATGTCTTGATTAAATATGAAGAAATATTTTATTGCAATTTAGTAAATATGATTGTTTAATCCATGGAAACATGGTTAATGAATGACCATACTTATTCAGTTTGCTACTTTAGTTTATTGAATTTTTCTTAAGGATAACCAAGAAGCACTTTTATATTTCAATTGTGTTATATAAATGTGTTGGATATCTTTGCTGTCCACAGAACTTTATTGCCTAATAGACTGTTCATGCTCTCATTTAATAATTAAATAGTAGAAAAACAGAAGAAATATGACTTTATTTTATTTTATTTATATTGAATGGTAAAAGGAATAATGTTTTATTTATGTTTATGATTTACATATAATGTTTTTATTCCAGATGCATATTATGTTTACCTATTTTATATACTATTTTAGAGAATGGCCACCCCTTATTGCATGCTACATAATTATGCATAAAATTATCATGAAAAACTTCAACTGGTGATGCAAACATAAAATCAATCAAGATACGTATAAAAGTTTAAATTGAGCAAAAATATCTCTGCTTTGTAAATTAAAAATATCAATTCATTTAAATGAAGTTACTATATGTATCCCAAATGATTTAGTATTAATCCCACTTTCTGAAGTTGTTCATGATAATTCTTTATATAACAATGTAGAGTAGAATAAAAGATTGTAATTCCCTTATTGTTTAAATTATTGACATTCAATTTATTTTTGTTTTCAACAACGACTGCCATTTTAGCTTATCTTACTATAAGAAGGTCAAATTTCTGTAAAATATTAGATTCCATTTTATTGATATTCTTTATAAAGAACTTACATGTTGCATAAATGATTGGAAATATGGCAGAATTATCAATATCTTTCAGTGTGTTGGTATAGATGACTGCCTATTTACATGCTTATATACGATTTAATAAGTCTATTATATATACATAAATCAAACATGCTATTGCTAAAATGCCTATTACATTATGCTAATTACACAACAACTAACATTCACAGTTTAACTAATCTTCATTGTCTATTACCAAGGCTAATGACATTTATATAAATAAAAATCATTTATTTTCTACCTTCATTGTTTGGTGATTGATTTGATTGTATAAAAGCCAGTTTAGCTTTAAAAAATTTAGTTTATTAAATATTTGCATTATAATAAAATGAACTAATGTTAATTAATCCCACTAGAATAGGTTTTAACTTCTCAGCTGTTTTATAAATTTACCCTGTCTAATTTATGTTCTATATAAAGAGTCTAGAAATAAATAAAAAGTGGAGGGTTTTTATTTTCTACTTAAATATAATTAATCTGATAATGGATGATGAGATTCATCTGGATATAGTAAATATTGTTCAGTGAATGATTTCATTATATATATATATATATATATATATATATATATATATATATATATATATATATATATATATATATATATATATATATATATATATATAACAATAAAAATAATAAATATAATGAAAATTAACTATTATATACAGTCCTTTAATCTGCAGAAGTATTTTTGATTAATTCCTTAATCCCCCCTCAACTGCCATTAAATTCAAAAAACCATAACAGAAGCAAACATCATCAACTCAAATCCCATGAATTCCCAATTTTAACATTAGCAGCTTATCTATTAATTATATTCATTTTATTCCTATTTATTAAAATTACCTCCTTAATTTTTCTTTTATTTTGGTGTCTCTCTTCATGAAAAATCTTAACACTTTCAATATTAAACTTAAATTTATATTTAATGCCTTTTCATGATCCAAGAAAACTGAAGCAGTCATTAAATCAATAGTATCTTTACTTTGCACACACTTGTATAATAGTTCATGCTTCTTTAATCTTTTTTTCAATACTGCATCTCGATTCGTCTCTATAAGATAACATACATCCACAAAAAATTTGATGACATTCACTTCCATTATGTTTTTTGAATTTAACGGCAGTTGAGAAGAGCTAAGGAATTAACCAAAAGTGCTTCTACAGATTGAAAGACTGTATATAATACTTAATTAACTATTATATTTATTATTTTTATTGTTATTACATTAGTTTTTAATTAATGGACATTATATATATATATATATATATATATATATATATATATATATATATATATATATTCATACTATTATTTCCGGGAGCTTCTATGTAATAAAAATATAATAGTTAATTTTTTTTAATTCAAATTTTTCATTTATACTCTTAGGCCTTTTAAAAATCTCTATAGCTTCCCTTAGTAGTCTTTGGTCATATTGTTCAATTTTTGTCAGAATATGTTTTCTTAAAATTGTTGTTATGCTTAGTTAATTTAATGTGTGAATAAATGGCTGAAGAATTAAATTTTTCTCTAATTGCCAAAAATGTGTTCTTTCTTTCTTATGTTTATTCTACAATTGGTCTGTCCAATCTAAAAATGTAAACAAACTCCACATGGAATTTCATCGACACCATGAGACTCCAAGGGAATTTTATCTTTAGGATGTGGAAATACTTCATTATTTTTTTTGAATGTAGTATAAATTATGTAGCTATAATTTTTCTTTAAAATATTTTCATTTACTCCCTTTATATTCAACCAACAGAATTTGAGAATGAGGAGAAAATATTAAAAAAAAATTTTTTTTCATCTCATCATACACATTATTATGATTTGAGAAAGAAGAAGCTCAGAAGAAAGTATTTGTTATTGTACTGAAATGTCAGCTATTAAGCTATTATATTTTTATTATACAGAAGCTCCTGGAAATAATACTATGAATTCATTTATCCATGGAAATATTAGAATATATAGACACTAAAATACATATACATTAATATATATATTGTAACCGGCCGCTTATTCAACAGATCGTATAGGGATTGAGAGCTCCGAAATAAACATGATATAGCGTAAAGCTTTATTTAATTTCCTATATCGATAGTTGTTCATCATCAACACAAGGGGGCGCCAGATACGATGATTTAATTTACAATTTAATTTCTCGCATCACCTTACGTCATATCAAAAACGATTTCGAAGTCTTATCCCCGCCCATAAGCTCAAACTCCCAGCAAGGACCAATAAGAGTCACTCAGGGTCGCGATGAAATTGTTTCAAGAATATCATTCTGGTAAAAGACACAATAATAACCAATAGAGAAGAAGCTTGGCTGATTTACAGGTCGGTCCAAATATTGGGCCGGGATATTGGTTATTTGCAACTAGTACGAGTGTTTGATTTATGCGTCCTTATACAAAAAAAATTAGAAGCTTGTAATATCATCCCCCCATTATCATATAGTCCAATAGAATTATTCATATTATCTTTATTGACATTTACTTACACAGATTAATAATAGGCCCTCCCAACTCTTAAACCTATCTTAACTACATAGTAAATAAACATCGTGACTTACGGCACGATGAAGTTTAAAGAAATAAACAAAACAAAGATAAGAAAGACAAATTTAAAAGTAAACATAATTAATTGCGTGAATAAATTTTAATTATAATACTTAAATATATTTTTTAATTATAGAGAATGATTTGAGGAATGCTCGACTTGTTTAAATAAAAAAATGGAATTTATTGAATATAAAAAAATGAAAACATTAGTTAATAGATTTATTTGCACACACATACACGCATTCTTGCACTCGCACAGAAAAGAACATATAATGCATAATAAACATGGATGATATAATATATTTCCTTCTTTTACATTTTGAAGTTAGGTGTGTGTTATAATTTTGTTGCGAAAAGAAAACAATAATTCTGATCAAAGTTCATAACAGGAAAAGTCCTAAGATTTAAATATGAGGAATTATATAACGTCTGATATTTTATTCTACGAAAGTTGAGGTTAAAATATTAATTCAAATATGAGGGATTATGGATCATTTTATATTTTGATTTTACGAAATGCGAATTTAATTAGTTATGAGATTGCCTTTTAAAGTATACTTAAAGAATGAATGGGAGCATAAAAGAAATAAAATGTTTACCTAGGAATTTGCGTAGTCTTCTGCTGCTTCTAATTTGGTGAGGGTTCGAACCGGTTGGATACTGTTTCCATAATAAGTGATTATTTATTTTATATAAGTTCAGCATAGTATGTTTGGATGATTCTTGTAAGTTAGACGGGACAACGTCATTGGACTGATTGGAGTATGATGTTTGGACGACACTGTTGTTGATCACTCGTAGCGGTGGAGATGTTCTGGTGGCGGAGCGTCGATCAATCACTGAGGGGTTTCTTAGCCCATCATGACGATCGACGCTCTAAAGGTTAATTTCATAGTGGTCATATTGGGTAGACCGGGTAGCAAAAAAGAAAGTTCTGGTTGTAGCTTCTGGAAGAATTTAAAAAAGAACTATAAGCATAAGCAAAACAAAAACAAAGAATGTGAAAAACTGTAACCAAGGTTTTTAAGGTGAAGACAAAGACTAAGACTCATATTTATATGGGTTGGCTATTATCTGAGGATCCAATCTCCACCCAGAGTTCAATATTCTCTGAGTTGTCATTGGGGTCCGTGTCCTACGTAGTGTTCATTCAATCCATATGCTTGAGGCAATCTTAGGTTTAGGCAATCTCATATTGCAATCTCAGTTAAAAAATTTATACTTATTCACACCTTTGATGCATACGTGCGTGTGTTTTAAGAGAACAATATAATCTTACATTAGTTTAAAAGTCGAGCATTTAATCTCAAAATCACCTCTATAAGCTTTTAACTTTCGCTATAGTTTTAATTTAAAATAAACCCCTTTTTAATTACCCTTGCGGCATATACAAGTAGAAATTACTTATTGAGATTTAAATGGCATATTAGTAATATTTTAATATTTTTATTTTTTTTAGAGGATATTATTATAATAGATTATATGAAAGCCTTAAATTATTTAATTAGAATTATTAACATTTTATTAACTATTTAATCAGAAATATTATCATTTATTTTATTAGTGTATTTTTATAAAGTATTGAAAGAAATATGTTTATTTTTTATCATAGATTGAAAGTAAATAAAATATAGAGTATTTACACTGCTTGTGTGTGTGGATATATACATGTACTGACTTTGTCTCGGTACATATCCCCGCGATCCGTCTAAAATTAAAATGCGAGGATTTGCATTTTAATTTTACCAATAAAATCTTTTATTTTCTCCCTTTCTTTTTTTTCTTTACCCCGCTCCTCCTCCGTATGGTGATGGGTTTGAACTTCATTTACTAATTTCAAGGCCCGGGCATTATATGTCCCAATCCTTCGGGTCCCTTCATACAATATGAAGGCATTGTTCCCGTATGTGCATCCTATGACATAAGGTCCCTCATATAAGGGTTGAAATTTTTTATAAATGGCCTGCTCTGGCCGACTGACCGGGTTTGTCCGTACCATGACTCTGTCTCCTTCCTTGAATACTCCTACCACGACTCCCTATCTTTTCTTCCAAACTTGGCTCATTTTCTGCAGTTGCCGTTTAGCTTCTTGGGCCTCCCTTGTCCGATTTATTTTCTCCTTTTGGGGCCAGGATTCTTGGGCATATGGATATGGCCTCCTTCTCCCAAAATGAAGGCGGTCAGGTTCGAAACCAGTTGACTCATTCCGGGTTTCGTTTATCATGCTTACAACCCGTGGTGTTTCCTTTACCCACGCCTTATGGTTTCCATGCACGTATATTCTGAAAAGTCGTCCCAGTTCCCGCATCACTCGCTCGCACGGATTGGCTTGAGGATTTCGAATAGACGTGAGGGCATGCTTAATATTATTTTTTTCTGTCCACTGTGCCCATTCTTTGGATACGAATGGAGTTCCATTATCTGACAAAATTCTTTTTGGTTTTCCCACTTCCCTAAATTGTCGATTTTCCAGAACTCGAATCGCCTGCTTTGCATTGGCTTGACTGATCGGAAAAGCTGATACCAACTTAGAGTACAAGTCATATGCCACCAGCAGGTACCTCCTCCCATTTGACATCGGTAGTGGCCCATAGAAATCAATAGCTATTGTGTCATTTGGCTCATAGACGAGGATGGGTGTTGATATTCCCTCATTTGATCGATTCATTGGCTTTGTTCTGGCGCATGTTATACATTTCTTTATTTCTTTGGTCACATCCCGGTGGAGGTTTGGCCAGTAGAACCATTGCTCAATCCATCCGGTGGTCTTGTTGCCCCCGAAATGTCCTCTTTCATCATGTGCTTGGGTTATAATATTCTGGCGTATTGCTCTCGGTACTATTACCCGATAATTCTGCCCATTTCTTGTCTGTCGTTGAAGAAGTCCGTTTCTGACAACGCATTTCTTTCGATGGGCCCATAATGTATTTCCTTGACTATTTGGTATCGCGTGGTGCCTGCCAAAATCCATGACCTGTCTACACTCTCTATCTTCCTGTTGTGCTTCTTTAATTTTCTGAAGGCTATAATGCTCCCTGCTTCGGGCTCATGTCGTTGCTATGTATAACTCCCCGTTTTCTTCAAGGCCTCGTCCCATGGGATATCGGCTAAGGGTATCTGCTATTATATTGTCCTTCCCCTTACAGTATTCTACCGTATAATCAAATTCCTGAAGGGTGAGGCTCCACCTTATTAGGCGGCTGTTTGTCAGAAAACTCCTGTTCAGAAACTCTAAGCTTCGGTGGTCGGTCACGACCACCACTCTTGATCCTACCAGGTATTGCCTCAGTTTCTTGAAAGCCCATACAATGGCCAAGGCCTCTCTTTCTGTGACCGTGTAGTTCTGCTCGGCCTTCGTAAAAAGTCTACTTATGAAGGTGATGGCCTTGCTCTGTCCCTTGCTATCCTTTTGGAACATCATTGCTCCCATTCCTATCCCACTGCTGTCCGTTTGTACATAAAATGTACGTCCAAAGTCTGGGTGCGCCAACATGGCGCACCCAGACTTTGGACGTACATTTTATGTACAAAAAGAACCCTTCTTTTATTCGGCGGAAGCTAGCCTCCTGTTCCTTTTTCCATGCCCATGGTGTTTCTTTCCTCAGAAGTCTGAGTAGTGGTTCTATCCCTTCTGAAAAATTTGGATAGTATTGTTTAAAGAAGTTGCACAGTCCGAGGAAAGCCTTGATGTCACGCTTCTTTTTGGGCTCTGGAAATTCTTGTATGGCTTGTATTTTTTCAGGATTAGGTGATACCCCCTCTTTACTGATAATATGCCCTAAAAACTTCACTTCGGGTGTCATGAGCCTGCTTTTTCCCAGGTTTATTTTGATCCCTTTCTCTCGACATTCTTGAAATAATTTTTTGAAGGCATTTCATATGCTCTTTATTATCCCTAGACGCGATGATGATGTCATCAACATACATAGTGCTGAAACCCTTCACCTCCTCTGACAGCACTCTATCAAGGCATTGTATCAAGCCTGCTCCGCTATTTTTTAGACCAAATGGTATCCGGTTGAACTGATAGGCGATGCCATTATATCGGAATGCCGTGTATTGGCGGTCATCTGGGTGTAGGCTGATCTGCCAGTAGCTGCTGGTCATGTCTAAGGTAGAAAAAACACCTTTCCCATTGAACCGATTTATTAATTCGCTCATGGGGGGCGGAGCATTTGTGTCCGCGATTGTGATTTTGTTTAGGAGCCTCGCGTCCAGACACAATCATACCGAGCCATCCTTTTTCTTTGCTATGACGATTGGGTTGTTATATGGTGAGGAGCATTTTGAGATTACTCCTCATTCCAGCATGTTATTTATCTGTTTGCCTATCTCTGGCCGGTATTGAAAGGGGATCGGGTATGATCTAGACTGATACTGTTGATCCTGAATGAGTTTTATCCTGTGTTCGTAACCACTGATGACTCCAGGTATGTCGGAGAATACGTCCTTGTATTCCTCAAGGATATTTCCCAATTCCATCTCTCCTTCCTCTTGCTTTGTTCCGATCTCCCCCGTTACCATTTTCTCTTCTAACTCCATACTATGTATGGCCTGTTCCACGTTTTTTATTTGACTTTGTTCTATAAAAGGTACCATCCTTCCTGAGATTCGGGCTTGTTCTGTTTCGTAGTCGATGCTACATTTGTATTTCCCCATAAAATCGGATCCTAATATAACATCGTGTATTAACCCCTGCATTACCAGCATGATTTGGTTATGTTGGTTTCCTGCTATTTTTATGTCTACCCATGCCTGTACTGCTTCCGCCTGGGCCCTTTTCCCATTTGCTAAGGTTATGCGCATTATCTTAAGCGGTAGTGTTTTGAGGTTTGGTTCTTCTTGGGTAAGTTTGCTAAATGTTTCTTGTGACAAAACTGATACTTGACTCCCTGAGTCGAGTAGTGCATGAGTTTTCATTTCCCCTATTTTAACCTCTATTTTAGGGCATTGAGGTCCATTTCTACTTCTTCCCTCTTCCTTTATGATCTTTCCTATATTGGCTATTTGACTTTCTCCCTCTTCCTCATTTTCATCCTTTATCTCTTCTAACCTCCTTATTACTTTGTCCATGTTATCTATCCCTGTCAAAAATCGTTTTGCCCATGCGGGTAATCCCCTTCGTGCTATTCTGATTAACCATTCCTCAGATGGTGCGCCTAAGTTTATTTGTCTTAGCTGTGCCATTCTCCTACGAAAAAAATCTTCCATCGTTTCTCCTGTTTTCCATTCCTCATTTTCTATTTCACGTAAGGCTCTCATTTGTCTTGCCTTCCCCCAATAGCTCTCCTTTATCATTTCTTCATACTGCCTAAATGTCTTTGGTTTTTGTTGTATCGATTTCCACCAATCTAGAGCCCCTTCACGTATGTGGCTGACTGCTATGGCTATTTTACCCTCTTCATTAAGTGTTTTGTAAGCGAATAATCTCTCTAGGCTCTCTATGTGTTCATTTGGGTCCTCATTCCTCCTTCCCTTAAATGTTTGTACTATTTTTCCTATTTCACTTTCCCACATATTATCGTTATTGATGTTCATTTATGACTTAATAAAAAGGATTTTTTTTTCTTTCTTTATTTATATCTAAACTGTTACAACTTTTTGTTGATGCTTAAGGAACGTGATTATTTTTTTTTTTTTTATTTATTTATGATAAGAAGTGATTGATCAACGTCCGCGCCTTCATCTCCCGCTATGTTCTCCTTTGCTTTATTCGTTGTCCATCCATAATTTTTTTCTTTTTCCCTTTTTCGTTTACGTGAAAAAGTTTTGCGTCTTTTACGAGGTTCGGCCGCTTTTGGCTAATGTCTTGATTTGCTTCTCTCCAAAACATTATTTATATTAGCCTCACGTTTGGAAGCGCCAATTGTAACCGGCCGCTTATTCAACCGATCGTATAGGGATTGAGAGCTCCGAAATAAACATGATATAGCGTAAAGCTTTATTTAATTTCCTATATCGATAGTTGTTCATCATCAACACAAGGGGGCGCCAGATACGATGATTTAATTTACAATTTAATTTCTCGCATCACCTTACGTCATATCAAAAACGATTTCGAAGTCTTATCCCCGCCCATAAGCTCAAACTCCCAGCAAGGACCAATAAGGGTCACTCAGGGTCGCGATGAAATTGTTTCAAGAATATCATTCTGGTAAAAGACACAATAATAACCAATAGAGAAGAAGCTTGGCTGATTTACAGGTCGGTCCAAATATTGGGCCGGGATATTGGTTATTTGCAACTAGTACGAGTGTTTGATTTATGCGTCCTTATACAAAAAAAATTAGAAGCTTGTAATATCATCCCCCCATTATCATATAGTCCAATAGAATTATTCATATTATCTTTATTGACATTTACTTACACAGATTAATAATAGGCCCTCCCAACTCTTAAACCTATCTTAACTACATAGTAAATAAACATCGTGACTTACGGCACGATGAAGTTTAAAGAAATAAACAAAACAAAGATAAGAAAGACAAATTTAAAAGTAAACATAATTAATTGCGTGAATAAATTTTAATTATAATACTTAAATATATTTTTTAATTATAGAGAATGATTTGAGGAATGCTCGACTTGTTTAAATAAAAAAATGGAATTTATTGAATATAAAAAAAAATGAAAACATTAGTTAATAGATTTATTTGCACACACATACACGCATTCTTGCACTCGCACAGAAAAGAACATATTATGCATAATAAACATGGATGATATAATATATTTCCTTCTTTTACATTTTGAAGTTAGGTGTGTGTTATAATTTTGTTGCGAAAAGAAAACAATAATTCTGATCAAAGTTCATAACAGGAAAAGTCCTAAGATTTAAATATGAGGAATTATATAACGTCTGATATTTTATTCTACGAAAGTTGAGGTTAAAATATTAATTCAAATATGAGGGATTATGGATCATTTTATATTTTGATTTTACGAAATGCGAATTTAATTAGTTATGAGATTGCCTTTTAAAGTATACTTAAAGAATGAATGGGAGCATAAAAGAAATAAAATGTTTACCTAGGATTTTGCGTAGTCTTCTGCTGCTTCTAATTTGGTGAAGGTTCGAACCGGTTGGATACTGTTTCCATAATAAGTGATTATTTATTTTATATAAGTTCAGCATAGTATGTTTGGACGATTCTTGTAAGTTAGACGGGACAACGTCATTGGACTGATTGGAGTATGATGTTTGGACGACACTGTTGTTGATCACTCGTAGCGGTGGAGATGTTCTGGCGGCGGAGCGTCGATCAATCACTGAGGGGTTTCTTAGCCCGTCATGACGATCGACGCTCTAAAGGTTAATTTCATAGTGGTCATATTGGGTAGACCGGGTAGCAAAAAAGAAAGTTCTGGTTGTAGCTTCTGGAAGAATTTAAAAAAGAACTATAAGCATAAGCAAAACAAAAACAAAGAATGTGAAAAACTGTAACCAAGGTTTTTAAGGTGAAGACAAAGACTAAGACTCATATTTATATGGGTTGGCTATTATCTGAGGATACAATCTCCACCCAGAGTTCAATATTCTCTGAGTTGTCGTTGGGGTCCGTGTCCTACGTAGTGTTCATTCAATCCATATGCTTGAGGCAATCTTAGGTTTAGGCAATCTCATATTGCAATCTCAGTTAAAAAATTTATACTTATTCACACCTTTGATGCATACGTGCGTGTGTGTTTTAAGAGAACAATATAATCTTACATTAGTTTAAAAGTCGAGCATTTAATCTCAAAATCACCTCTATAAGCTTTTAACTTTCGCTATAGTTTTAATTTAAAATAAACCCCTTTTTAATTACCCCCGCGGCATATACAAGTAGAAATTACTTATTGAGATTTAAATGGCATATTAGTAATATTTTAATATTTTTATTTTTTTTTTAGAGGATATTATTATAATAGATTATATGAAAGCCTTAAATTATTTAATTAGAATTATTAACATTTTATTAACTATTTAATCAGAAATATTAACATTTATTTTATTAGTGTATTTTTATAAAGTATTGAAAGAAATACGTTTATTTTTTATCATAGATTGAAAGTAAATAAAATATAGAGTATTTACACTGCTTGTGTGTGTGGATATATACATGTACTGACTTTGTCTCAGTACTAATATATATATATATATATATATATATATATATATATATATATATATATATATATATACTATAAAATAAATATCCTGAAAAAATCTATTATTATAAAAAAAACTATCATTACTATTCCAGTGATGATACATATGCCAAGTCTCTAAACTACATAGTGGAAAACATTATACTGTGATTTGCTCTGATAATTACAAGTCATCTTTTTGTATGTGCTTATTAAAAACATTTAATCTCATATTTAAAATTTGTATCAAGATATTTGATATTATAAATAGATAGAAAATGACTATTGTGCATATCATGGATTTACTGTTATGAAGCTGTATTGGACATATTTGATTTTATCCATGGGTTTATAAAAATTACATGACAAAATAAATAAACAGCAAACATCTATTAATATTAGAAACTGTAATTGCTATTTTAGCATGCTTGTGTGTGTTCAAGTGTCTAGAATACCTGAAGAAACATTTCTATAGTGTAAAAAAATGGGTTCAATTTTTTTACAGTGAATAGTAGTGATTAATATTTAAGACATGACTGCAAAAGAATGCTATATTTAGTCCAATAATTAGGTTTATATACATTTAATTAAAAGATTTCCATGGGGTTTATAGTGTAGATATCAATAATGTTAATGGAAATTCTCCATGAATTTTTAGACAAATTTCAGCTATGATATAGCCAAGAAAAGTCCCAATTTGAAATTGGCAATCCCAACTAAAATTCTGCCATTTAATAGTAAGTAGTTTTGTCTTGATTTTAAAATGGATTAATACTATGTATATGATGACACAAGAAATATAACAACCACCTAAATATTTTCACAATTAAATAAAACTCTCCTATAAAAGATATTAGATAATAATTAAAAGATTTTCATGGTTTTTAGTTAAATACATACCGTAAGTTTTGTAAAGACACTGTGATTAATAGTCATAAATATATTTTCCAACCCTACTATTTAAAAGTAAAACATTTTAAATTGCATCAATCTATAACATAACATAATTTATGGTACAATACTGTGCACTTTGTCCAAGATAAGATTTCATCCCAGTTAACATTTCATCCTCTTCTTGCATAACTTTGGTATGTGTCAACACTATTCCAATTACATTTTTAGTCATTCCATTCTTTTTAAAAAGAAATTGCTCTTCAAATCAAAATATATGCTACACATATATATATATATAATGAAATAGTTTGGTCTCGTGACACACAACATAATGGTTATGCAGATATATTTAAAGCTTAAAAGGAAACGCAGTAATAAACACAGATAAAATTTATTTATTTAAAATAAATTTTGGAAGAGATTAAATATTGATTAATTAAATAGTAATATTTTTTTTAGTATTTTTTAAATATTATAAATTACTTGAAATAATCTTTAAAAAAGGTCGTTACTTGATACAAATATTTTATTTATTTCTGCTTTTGTCAAAAATCTAAATTTTTAAGATAACAAAGAAAGAAGAATAATTTTGTGTAAACAATCATGTTTACTTTAATGCTTGAAATATGATTATAAAAAGTTAATTGTAATTAAACTATTTTAGTTTTTGATTAATGTAAATCAATAATCAGAATTGTAATTTTAGTTATAAACTTTTTTTTTTTTTTCAATAATTAAGAAAGAAAAGATTTACTTAGTTCCTTATTCATAAATTCCATACTATTTAGTATAAATGAAGTTTTTAATGAGATTAGACAGGAAATGAGCTTCAAAAAAAGAGAGAGTAATTGCTATAATCCCCATGTAAATCAAGTTTGAACTCCCAGGAAAGTAAAATTGTATAACTTTTCTGTAATGTTTCATAACACAATGTGTGAAGTTCAGAAATTATAGAAGCTGAACGAAACTAAAAGACTAACAGCATTTTCATTATTATATATGTTAACCAGAATATGTAATACTAGCAATATGTATAAGAACCACTCTAATTTTGAAACTCCTCTCCTATAAGCTATACATACATTACTTTATATATATAGAAAAATAGATGAAAGAAATCTATTGTCATTCGTACATATATAGTATAGTGTGCACACATGTGTGCAGAAAAGCTTAGATTTTAAAAATCAATTATTTAGAAAACACATATTATGCACGTTAATTGAATATAATACTAAAGAATGAATAAAAAAATATATTTTAGTAGATATGTTTTGTTTGTTTTTTATAAAAAAAAAAATTCTTTTCATAACTGGAGATAAATAACTTTTGAATAAAATTAAAGAAACCTGCCAAGATATTAGTTAACAGGTAAAAATGAATTTGGGAAAACCTTATATAGTTTTACAAATAGAGAGAATAAAGTTAAATGAAAAAAAAAACTAAGTAAATTTTCAAAGATGTTAAGTAATGTCTTTTTATCCTTAAAATGTCCATTTACAATTTAAAACTGATCGGAAAATAATAATAACGAAACTCATAATCTTAGGATAATTAATAATTATAAATATTCTATTTTTATATTAGAATAGGCATGTGAGGGTGCATATTATATATATGGTATTTACCTTTTAATTATTTATATATTGTTAAAATAGAATAAAATTGGCATGTATATAATTAATGAAAATAATAGTGATTAAATATTTTATATGCATATCTGTGCACATATAAATAAGCATAATAATTTTCTTTTTACATTATTAACATATTTTGACTTGTGTAATAGTTATAACAGCTTACAATTTATGTATTTTTGTAAACTATAATTTGAAGTATGTTAAATCGTTTATTATTAGTTTGTTGTTGTTGTTTTGAATCTATGGAAGTATTTTGTGATATTTGTAAACAATCAAAATTAGAAGATCCATTTGTATTATAGAGTATATATCAAAACTCATTTTTTATTTTATTAATCACTATTTTAAGTAATTCCAATGAAGTTATTTAATAATAGAATAGATAAATTAGTATGTATTTTTTCTTGTTTGCAACCACAAGAATCCTTGCAATCCCAAAGTTAGCTTTGGACTAATTGCATTTGGGATTTATGTATGTGGACATTTATATAATTCCCTTTAGAATTATTTAGACAGCATTAAGATAATGACTACAAAGTGCATTCACTTTATTTAAGTTTCATTTTGGTGATTATTAGTTCAATTATGTATAGAATATTCATGGTTTAAGTATTGATGATAATCAATATTGATATAATAATCCTGCATTTTTGATACATTAGTTTTATAGTTATTAACACTTATATTCATGCATGCAGCAAGAAATATTGATGATTGTTCTTATAAAAGATTATTCCCCACATTGGGCACTGTCTTGGTGAGGTTTAGCTTAAGATTTTAAATCTCTTTTAAATCCAATCACAAAAGATGACAATTGATAGTTGCTGGTAATTATATCTTATTATTTATATTGGCTTATGCTGATTATTCCATACGAAATCTATCATTTCATACCCTTACAATATATATATAGTAAGGTGTGCTCCTTGCATCCTTCCAATATCAATTACACACCTTGTGGCCTAATTCGAATCCAAAACTTATGATTGTAACATTCTTTATTAATCACTATATTAATAAAAATAAAGCACTATAATTGACAAATCATTAATTATGATACACATTTAAATGCCAACATAATCAGACTATAAATACATATCTCAATTAAATTATAAAACTCATACATGACAATTAATCTTTAGTAATTATTATCTTGTTAAGTGTGGTGCAACTCCAACACACTACAATAATATGTGAGAAATATGATTGGATAAAATAAACACAAGCAAGAAATGGAAATTTATGTTAAAATAAAGAAATAACATAAAAATTTTATTGTTATTAACATATTAACTATATATAACAATCACTGATAATGACATCACTATGAATCTAAATGATAATCATGAATTTGTTTTTTTTGTTTTTTTCAGCAATGAGCTTCTTCTCAAAAAGAGAGATAAAATTTCTCATTGGATGAATAACCTGCGAAAATTTAAGCAGAGAATTTGAATTTGCAATTCGAATAGAAACTCCAGTCACCTTTTAGTTGAAATAATATTAAAAACCAATATCTGAATATTCGAGAAAGCAAGGACAAGCATATAGAATTAAAACTAGCCAATTGATGAATTCAAAACTGAAATCTTTGTAATTAAATATAGATTATTCAAATTTCTAAAGTGTCTATAATTCTAAATCATAGATTGAAGTATCTAGACTTGAGAAATACTACAGGAAATATTGCTCTTAATTCACTCAAAATAATTTAGTAAAATATATATATAAATAATGATACAGACAAACATGCATTGCTAAGTGCAAAAGCAACATCAGGGAAAGAAAGTCATTGCTCATAAAGTTATGATTGTCAGAACTGGAAGAAAATTGACTGAGCATTTAACATCTGTGCAATAAAATATCAAGGTTATTATCAAGAAATAAATAGCACAACTTCTTACTTCAAAACAAAAGTTCCAAGGATACAAAGGGTAAGTGACTTAATCAATGTTCTAGAATACTCACAATTTACTGTGTATATCTGAAATGGATTAATGAGGATTACCAGAATGTTTCAGTAAGACATTTTTCCTTATGACCTTTAAAACTAAATTTAGGTGGTCATCATTAATTTTATTTATTTGTATATTTTGTATAAATGTTTTTGTTCATATCTTTCCTTTAATATGGATACAAAGGAGAAAATAAATGTTAATATAATATAATAGAGAAATATTATTGCTATTATTGTAAGTAAAATAAAAGATGCGTTACAACAAGCACTTGCTTGTGTACAAATTTGATCATCATCAAAGGAGAAACATTTGTATAATTGCATTGTATACATTTATATTTGTTTGTTCATTCTAATATTTTTGTTAAATGTTTTCAGTATACTTGACTAACTATTTCTATCATAAATGTTTTTTCTTGTCTATATCATAACTACAGTATATAATATGGGAATCCCATATCACCACTATGATAGATAGGATGTTAATATGTCAATTAATGAAAATAAAATGAATTATGATTTCCAAATAATAATATTGTAAGCAAGGATGATTGAGACAATCATAAACATAATAAAAATTTCATTTATGTAGACATGGACATCAAATAACTATTCTTTGTAGGGGATAAGGGTTTGGAATAGTAATTCGAAATAATTACAAGCAAAGAGTAAACATAGATGTTAAATTAAATGTTTTTTAGTTTATTATAAATTTTCTTTAATAAAAATGTTGCCTACTGTAAATATAATTGTTAAATATATGCAAGTGTTTAAATTAAAGACTCTCGATAATAATTTTCTAAATTCACTTTTCAATTGGTCATATCTTCTTTATACTTATAAATATTTTTGCACATTTACATATATTTTGTATATATTCACAAATACCATTAAACACCTACACATGTTTATGCCAACCCATATTTTAAGAGATATTAATATATTCTGAATTAGATAATCATGCAGATTCTTCATTAGTTTGAAACTTGGGAATAACGGAAATGAAAGAGTGTAAGGAAAAGCTTAATTTAGATATATATTTTGATATTTATCAGATCACTAACCTTTTCTCTTCTAAGAATGAAATTAAAGTGTATGTAGGTATATAGGCACACGGATCCACAATAGACTCTTTTATTTACTGTGATTAACCTATTTTCATACCAGATAAAATCCTGTTCTGTTACAATATATATATATATATTCAAGAATTTTTCCAACATTTTAGCAGCATGTGCAATTAAACTAAATATTGAAAAATCTTGACATTTAATTGCATCTACAATGTTAGATGTCAAAACATCTATTCTTTATAACATAGTTGCAATTGCATATTATTTATTTATTACAATGAATAATACTGCCTTTACAAAAGCTATATACAATTTGATAATTATAGTAGATACTAGTTATAATTATATGGACTTTAAACACAGACTTTCAAACTCCCTTCAGCTATCCACTGTATCTCATACAACTATACACATGAGCACACACATAAAAAATGCTCTCCAATATATGTATTTCTTGCTGAACCAATACTCATCAATTGGAAACAGACCATATTTCCTACACATATACATATATAATCAGTGCTTGGATTACATTACGATAACAAATCTTTAAACTTTAATTAATGGACAGGCTTCAATCTACTCTACCCTCCAACTCTTCAGCCATCCACATCATTGAAAATCTGATGATGGAACGTTCAAATCCCTTGTTGATGTCAATATTATTGTCATGGCCATATTGACTTTAAGTCACTCTGACTCCTCATGTATAGAACCTTGTCCATTTAAATACGCAGAAGAGGGATGGGGAGGATACAGGCTGAATCTTAAATATTTAACCTTTAAAATGAATCTATAATTATTGTTGCTTTAAAAACAAGCTTAATTTGTTTAATTACAACATAATTACAATAGAGTGAAATAACTTTCGTATCACAGTAGATGTATATTAGGACCAAACAAGAAAAATTACCTTAACAACAAAAAAAATTATCATTCATATTATTTGACTTTTTATAAGTTTCCTCAACTTCATATCAAATGTAAAAAAACATTTCCCTCTGACAAATCTATTTCACAAAAAGTTAGTTTTAATTCACTTTTCATCATACTGTAAAACAATTATTTAAAAAAAGAGAAAAATCTCAGACTGTATAGATTTCAATTATTTATAAATGCAAGTCTTAAGCTATTCTATTCTCACTTTCTAGTTAGCATTAAAAATCAGACAGTCAATTTTTTTTTTTTTAAAAAAGCACTTCAAATAAAAAATTAATTAACAGCAGTAAAATGAAATATGTAATAAACACCTAAAAAAAAGTATCAACATCCCCAACAGCAGAAGTCTATATTGAAGCTAAAACCTTTAATAAAATATTTGAATATGTCATCAGAAATTATAAACTCAATAGAAATATAATACTATTTTCCTCATCTCTATCCAATGTCTTTTGATCCTTGTAGGGATATTGAATAAATGCAAACAAATTCTGTAGTATTCTTTAATGTTATCTAATAATAAATAAGACACTTTCCTTCTCTTTTTTGCATTGTTTTAGATAATGTATATAAATATTCAGTAATATATACTTGTAGCTGGAGATTTTTTTTTCTCTGCAAGTAGCAGATTAAAAGTGTTTTATCTTTTAAAGCCAATATTATTATTGCATTTAAAATGGATTGTAACATTATTATCAAGGTTTAATATTTATATATTATAACCTTTTAAAAGCTACATTCATTCTATTCACTCTATTCTAAAGCATTCTATTGTAAGGTTAAATACATCAACAGACACTAGATGATAGTGATTTTATGACACATTTTCAGATTAGTTTCCGTTATGACCCTTTTCAATAAAAATAGCCTAAAATTCAAAAACCTTTTGATATTTTGAATTCAAATCAACTTATTTATAAAGTTATATAGAGGTGACACAAAGTTAATAAGTATACATTTAATTAGATAGTTTATATATCACTAAAGCATCATATGGATTTCTCTATATAGATTTAATGTGTACTTTAAGAATTACTATGATAGCTTTAAATAATCAATGAAATTTCAATTATTTAAACTTACAATAGATAGCTCAGAAGTTCATAAATAAAGAAATACTACTCCTAAAGCATATGTTAAAAGTAACTGTAGAAAGTCATAGGATGATCTGTTAATATATATATATATATATATATATATATATATATATATATATATATATATATATATATATATATATATATATATATATGTGCCCTTTTGTATGGGTCTCCATAAATTGTTATATTAATTTATTAAAAAATTTTAAATTTAAGATATATTACAGCTATATGATGTTGATTTTATTTATAATAATCTTTCAAAAGTTTAATT